>VMDO01005962.1:0-105747 GCA_007922755.1 Pedetes capensis | reverse complement strand
GAGGAGGAGAAGGAGGAGGAGAGGAGGAGGAGGAGAGGAGGAGGAGGAGAGGAGGAGGAGGAGGAAGTGAGCAATCTAAGGAATGAGAAAAGAGAGAATTATCTAACAAATGGAAGCTTACTTATGATTTTCACTTATGCCTCTGGAAATTTCAGACTGATTTTATCTTCGCAGTAAATGAACAAAATAGAAAATGGGAGTATTTATCTTCATGATACAATAGATACAACCCAAAGAAGATACCATGATTACAAACTTTGGGGGGACTATGTCTTAAAGAGCTTTTTACATACCAGTGAATACTATCATACGGAATCGCATATTATAGGGAATAGGCATATGATATGTAGCTGGAGAATAGATCAAGGCTCCCTTTATTCAGAGCATGTATATTGAGGGAACTCATGTTTCCCACAGCTGATTTTATGAAAGTCTGAATTAGAATATTTAATTAAGATATATAATAATACCTTGTATTTAAAAGAGCAGACTGTTTCTAAAGACCATTCAATATGCATGAGAGTTAACTCAAAATGGATTAAAGACCTCAACATAAAACCAGAAACTTTAAAACTAATAAAGACAGGATAGGTAATATGCTCCAATATATAGGCATAGGAAAGTATTTCCTTAATAAGACTCAAATTGCTCAAGACATTGCAACAAGAATAGATAAATGGGATTACATGAAATTAAAAAGCTTCTATACAGCAAAGGAAACAATTAACAGAGTTAAGGAAATCCCCACTGAATGGGAAAAAATTTTACATCCTGTACATCAGACAAAGGTCTAATTACCATAATTTATAAAGAACTTAAGAAAAAAAGTACCAAGCAAGCAAATAACCCAATACACAAATGGGCAAAGGAACTGAATAGACAGTTCTCAAATAAAGAGGCCCGTAATGCCATGAAACACATGAAAAAATGTTCAATATCCCTAGCCATTAGGGAAATGCAAATTAAAACAACTCTGAGATTCCACCTTACACCAGTAAGAATGGCCAAGATCAATAAAACAAAAAACAACAAATGCTGGTGAGGTTGCAGAGAAAAGGGAACACTCTTACACTGCTGGTGGAGCTGTAAATTGGTCCAACCACTTTGGAAATCAATATGGAGTTATCTTAAAAAACTGAAAATAGATCTCCCATATGATCCAGCTATAACATTATTGGGAATTTACCCAAAGGGAGATGGGTCATCATACCACAGAGACACCTGCATCTCCATGTTCAATGCAGCACTTTTCACAATAGCAAGGATATTGAATCAATCAAAGTTCCCTTCAACAGAAGAATGGATTAAAAAACTATGGTACATATACACCACGGAATACTACTCAGCAATCAAAAAAAATGAAATTATGTCATTTGCAGCAAAATGGATGGAATTGGAGAAAATTATTTTAAGTGAATGAACACAAGCTCAGAAAGAGAAATACCACATGTTCTCACTCATATGTGGGAGCTGAATCAAAATTATAAGAAGGAAAAAATCCTATGCAGGGGTTGGAACATAATAATGATTTAAAAAAAGCTAAAGTCCACCTAGTGGAGAACAGACAATTTGGGGAACGCAAAAGAAGGAGGGAGAGATCTAGCAAAAGGAGCAACTCCTGGGAGAGGAGAGGGGGGAGAGGAGGAACAAGGAGGAATGAGGAATGGAGGAGGGGGTGACCTCAGGGTGAACAGCCCAACTTTAATAGTCCTGGAAATAATTATAATAACACCAATAATACCAAAGAATGGTATTAATATAGGTGGGCTAGAAAATTCATGTAATAATACTGACAATGTAAAAACAAAGTTCACTACAGAAAAAGTTTAGAACTTAAACATAATTGGAATCCAAGGATATATAGAAAAATATTACCATAAAAAGACAAGCAAATGGAAGAGAAGTCTTTGTTCGGGGAGTGGGACGGGGGGAAGAAGCTCACAAGAGGGTAAGGGGGAACTTATCTGTATAATGTACAACAAAATGCATATATGGAAATGTCACAATGAAAAGCATGTCAGAATGAATCACATTAAGTTGTACATTAAAAATTTCCAATAAAAACTGTATAAATATCAGAGAAACACTGAAAAAAAACTTCTTGAAAAGTTATTCAGGGATTACTGTAGGAATTAATTTTTGTATTATTTTTTAGAATTTAATAATTTAAAAAGAGAATCCACTTTGATCAGAAACTGATTCCTACAATCTTGAAATTTGTCCTCTCTGCAAGTTGACATACTTTATTAATATATCAAATAAATATGAGATTCATATGTAAATTCATTCATTTCATAAGTTTGGCATTAAATTTGGCTTTAAAAAATCATGTAAGAAAGCTCTGAAAGGAAGGCAAAAATTTATGAATAACAGCATTAGCAATAACTGGAACTGTCTAGTGACCTTTGTGGATAGGGAACTGTTGTTCGCTAGACTTACTAATTAAATGAGGAAATGTATTACGACAATTTCCATTGTTCTTGACACATGATAAGCAACCAATAGTAGTACTTAGTTGCTTGCTTTATTGACAGTTATGGTACACATAATATAAAAGAATAAGATCTTTGTGAGCATGGAAATGACCTCCTAGAAATAAAGAGAGGAAACTAAGAGGTAATTTCCTATAGTGAGTTATCCACCCAGGTATGGGAACCTTGTATTTGAGCTAATGAAAAATAATCCAATCTACACCAATCTAATCTAATCAACTCAAATAGCTCAGTTTAGTCATGATGTAATTCAGCCAAGGTCACTAGTGGCTCCACACCACCTTATCAAAATCATTTTCCAATACCACCATGCATTGCAGCATTGGTCTGAACGTCTGTTTCCCCACTGGACTCAGAGGATCTAGTATCTAGACCTTTCTCTTGCTACTAACTAATTTATCTTGGGTAAGTCTTACCATGTACACTGCTATGGTTTGAATGAGTCCCCTCCAAACTTCATGTTGAAATTTAATTCTTGTTGTGTTATTAAGAGGAGGGGCTCTTTGAGAAGTAATTTAAGTTGAAAGGGCTCTACCCTCATGAATGATATAGTGTCTTACAAGAGGGCTGAAGGGAGGGAATTCACTCTTCTGCTGTCTGAGAATATAAAAACCTCTCTTATACTGGGAGGCAGGAAATTCTTATAGTCCCTAAAGTTCAGGATTCCTTAAATTAAAAACTGCATGACCTTGTACACATTATATTCTTTTCTAAGCCTCAAATTGCTCAAAACTCCTAAAAACAAGGAATAGTGACATCTACTTTACAATGTTGATGGGATTAACTGATGATGTCTGGATAGTATTAGTGCACTGACATAGAGTAAAAATGAAATACATGCTATATACAGTCATCATTATTTTATTATTTTAAGAGCCCATGAGTCACAGGGTCCACTGAGAATATTGACAACTTCTAGTATGTGAGGAACACAAACTTCAAAATGAATTCTTTCAATTACTCATAAAAATACTGCAGATGTGCCAGGTGCAGTGGTACATGCCTGTAATCCCAGGGACTCAGGAGGCAGAGGCAGGAGGATTGCATGTTCGAGACAAGAGGCAGCCTGTCTAATTTAGCGAGACCCTGTCTCAGAAAGAAAAAAAAAAGGAAAATAGTGGACTGGGGGTGTAGCTCAGCAGTACAGCACTTGTAAATCATGCAAGCATGGGGCCCTGACTTCAACCTCCAGTATCGCAAAAGAAAAAAAAAAAAACCAAAGCTGCAGATGTAAAATGTAAATCTATTTTCATTATTATGGACTTTTACCACTAAACTAGGGTTCATTGATCTAAATGAAATTGAAGAACAGAAGTCACATTAACAAGTAGAAATCATAGTCGCAGAGCTATTTAATCCCAATGTAACTGACTTATCTTACACTCCTAAGGAAATTTGAGAGATTCTTTCTCAAAACTATCAGTAGAGCCTGTTAGAAGGCTATGAACATGATTAGTTTAGAGTGAATATGAGGAGGTACTGTCTCAATATTATGTGAGCGTGCATGTATGTATGTCTATTTGTATATGCTGCACAGAACTATGTTTCCGAAGCAACCACAGGAAGAATACTGTGTGTGTACTTGCATTTTCTTCTTACAATATAACCATAGCAGGAGTCTAGTACTTGACCATGTTACAACACAGCACCACAGACAAAGGAAAAAGCACAAGAACAAGAACAATAACCAATGTATTTTATTGAATTATAGTGTATGAACTATTTTCCTGTTCATTATCTCACTTGATTAAATAATTATAAGTAATATTTTTATTTCAAAGTAGAGGGAACTGAGCATATGCTTTAGTTAAAGTCACAGGGCTACTCTGTGATACAGGTGGCACTAAATCCACCTCAAATCTCCTTTCCTTTCATAATTTGCTACAGTATTATCTAAAAGTAACACGGTCAGACTGATGATCTAGAATACAGTTAAAAAGATAGACTGCATGTGTGTGTGTGTGTGTGTGTGTGTGTGTGTGCAATATATATACACATATATATACTGTGGTTGTTGTTGTTGTTGTTGTTGTTGTTGTTGTTGTTAGGTGCCATTGAGTAGGTATCCGACTCATAGCGACCCTCTGTATGATAGGGGAAACACTATTGTTAGTGCTTCTCTGTTGTTCACAGGGTTTTCAACGGCAGATTGATTTTTGGGAGGGGTTTGCCAGGTCCTTCTCCCAAGCCTACAGCTTCTGGTGTTCCCAAGTGGTCTCCCATCCAGGTACTAACCAGGCCCGACCCTGCTTAGCTTCCGAGATCTGATAGGATCAGATGCCACAGGGCTACAGCTGCAGCTACATATATATATATATATATATATATATATATATATATATATATATATGCACATATGTACATACATATGTACATACATATGTACATATGTACATACATATGTACATATATGTACATATATATACATATGTATATATATGTATAGCTGTACCATTTCCATGTAAAATAATTTCAGTATATTGCTTTCAAAATATTGTATCTTTCACAAAAGTAATAACATTATAAAGTACTGGTAACCTAATAGAGTTGATTGTGATAAGCTTACCTGATACTGTTTACCCATGAAACAAGAAACTTAATATCCCTGACCACATTCATGATTAAATAAGAATTCAGAAAGTTGTCTAGATAATCCAAATGATTTTGAAATCCATAGTTAAATAGTTGTTTTTCTGCCTTAACTCACATTTGCCATTCACAATGAATGAGAAAAACCAGACTGATTTGTCTCTGGGAAGTCCTCCACTTAAGCACGCATAGATGAATTATTCCAACCCAGACCAAAGGGTCACAGAAGGAAACATCACAATCAGAATCTCATCTTTGTAGGATGCAGGGGACTGTCTTATCAAAGTAGTTTCAAACTTGAAATCAACTTTTCTTTGAAGAATGATGGCAATTTATCACCATCTAGGTACAAACGTTCTGAGTCTTTAACCTTGCTGCATATGTACTAAATACAAAAGTTGGCTTCCTCTGGATGAGGGTAAGGAAACAGAATGATCTCAAAGCACCATAGCCTGTCTTAAATCTTCTTGAACACAAAATCCTCTTTACATAGTATCATAGTCTGGAGCTTTTCAGTATTTTATTTCTAGTATATACTATCTTCTACTGGGGTTTGCCTGCAGCTCTACCACTATGTCATCTGATCCCCTCAGATCTTGGAAGCTAAGTAGGATAGGGCTTGCTTAGTACTTGGATGGGAGATTGCCTGGGAACACCAGGTGCTATAGGCTTGGGAGAAGGACCCTGCAACCCACTCCCAAAAAACAATCAGCCATTAACTATGAATATGAATAGCAGCCATTAACTATGAAAACACTATGAATAGCAGAGAAGTATGACAATAGTGGTTCAGCAGTTGTACATAGGGTCACTAGGAGTCAAACACCAACTCGATGGCACCTAACAACACCACCACCACCACCACCACCACCAACAACAACAACAACAACAACTGGGGTTTATGGGTAGGGTGCTTGCTCTGCATCCTCTGAGGCTCTGGGTCAAATCACTCAGCACCACAAAAAGAAGAGAAGGATCTAGCAGTCCACTGCCAATACAGTCCCCAAAACAATCATCATTGAAAACCCTTTAATTAGCAGAGAAGCATTGATGAAGTGCCAGGCATGGCGTGGTGTTGGGGAGTGTTTCATTCTTTTTACATGGGGTCACTATGAGTAGGACCCGACCTGACAGCATCTAGCAACAACAACAATAACAACAACAACAACAACAACAACATCATTTCTTTTTCATGTTCCTGTCTTTTCCTGCAACACATTTCTGAGTCATTTACTTCATTTTTAACTCCCCCAAACCTCCCCTTGCCACCATTAGAAACATGAATTTGTCTACTGTGTGCCATTCCCTGAATTACATTCTGGGGTTGTCTGTGTTACAAACAAAGAAGCCCTGCCATTCATAGGTTCCCACCATGGTTGCAGAGACTTGCATTTATAGCTCACATCAGTATGATACAAGAGCAATGTTAAAAATGTAAATGCATTATTTATAGAAAATGATATGACATAATAGTTGGCATGATGTTCCCTGGTGGAGAAAGAGGATGGTAAGAAACAAATGTTTCAGCTAAAACTAAATGGCCAAGTTCATCCACGTTCAAAGAGTAGATCTGACATGTTTTGAGAAGGTCAAGTGGTACAATAAAAGGGCACCCAAAGAATGAAGATAGAAAACAGAATGACATTACATAGTGAAAGGATCTAAATTCTTTCAAATTGTCATCCTAGCTATAATGTAAAGATCACTGAGTGCAGGGCCAAGGTACTTGATTCACTGTTTTATTACCAGCATCTAGAAAAGTATCTGGTCCTTCAGTGCTATCTGGTAAACTTTTAACAATAGCCATATGAATGAATGAATGAATCAGAGATAAACAGAGCCATATGTAATACTCAGGGAGATGAATAACATGATTATACTGGTATTTTAAAAGATAATCTATGTTCTTTCTTGATTCTTTACTTCTGTTTTTAAAAACATTCTGTCTATAACATAATTGATTATTTAGTTTCCCTGTTTCTACCCTTATTATGTACCAGTCTTTTCTCAACAAACCATCAAGAATAATTAAAGTCCGAATTTTCTCTGATAAAAACACAATTGCCTGCCCATCTCACTTAGATAAAAAAAAAAAAACTAAAATACTTCCCGTGGTCTGAAGTGTTTTATACTATTGCTATCTCCTACTTTTTTATCTTCTTCCCTTATTCTTTCCCTCACTACTCCCTTCTAATCACATTGGAAACTCTGGTACTCCATGAATAACCCAAGCATGTTCCTACCTATTCTGTGCACTGGAAGCTTTTCCCCCTAGATAGTTATGGAGCTCAAGTACTCACCTCTTTTCTGAAATATCACTTTTCAAAAGGCCTTCCCTAAACGATTTGAAACTTCATACTTTACTTTTCTCCATTACTATTCTTTCTTATATAGCTCCATTTTTTCTATTTATGTAACACTTCATTCAACCATACTCTATAATTTACCTTCTTTTCTCCTTAGTTGTTTTCCATTTTATCTCACTTAACAAGAACAGAAACATTTGTATTGCTGTTTTCCTCTGATGTACAACAAACGCTTACATCTGAAATTAAGCATGACGTGTGGTAGGTGCTATATAGATCATTGTTGAATTGCATTGAATATTGAGCTATTTGAATAAAGATTTCAGTTTGGGCAAATAAAAAGCAGTACCACGTGTATGTGGCTTACTTGGCTTGCAGAGTGGTTGATAGAAATGGCTAATAAAAGTGAAAATCTTGCTAACAGAGTAAGCTTCTATAAGATTACAAGTTAGTATTTTATTACTGACATCACAAAGAGCATGAATCAAACAGGCCACCATGTCATTTTATTGCCATTTGGAGGGGCATTTTCCAACACCAAGAAAGAAGAGAAAAAAATAAGGGAAGTTTCCAAATATCTTGGAAATCCAAACCTGTTCACTTGATAAACAGGTTGTGGCATCTCTGCCCACCCATACTGGATATTTAAAGAAGGTAAATGAATGAGCAGTTATAAAATGAGCAGAATTGGAAATGCAATTTTTAGCCAATTGAGGTGGCTTAAAGAAGAGAGTAGAAAGAAACAATGGCACTCAGTACTGGTTAATGTGTTAAAACTGCAGCTGCTGAGACTCAGTCAAAGCAGACATATACATTTGCTGATTAAGTTAAGG
This sequence comes from Pedetes capensis, assembly GCA_007922755.1. Lineage (NCBI taxonomy): Eukaryota > Metazoa > Chordata > Mammalia > Rodentia > Pedetidae > Pedetes > Pedetes capensis. The sequence goes on along the minus strand of VMDO01005962.1, from coordinate 97,527 downwards.
GCAGGATAGAAAACACATAGAATACAGCTGGGATTAATTATTCCATGTGTAAACTGCTATGTGGCCTTTCGCAAATATCAAAATGTCCCATGTGTTTTATGTTTGCTGCGTACTCTTGCCCCCATCCCTGTCTCACTCCCTTTCCTGCACCCTGCTAGGACAAGGGCTCATAGTATAAAATTAGTGGGCACCTTTGCCCACTGGCTTGGGATTGGATTTATCCTAAGGGAGATGTGGGCAGCACATTAGAAGGAGGGAGTAGGGCAAAGGGAATTCATGTTTTCCCCTGTTTCCGTCATCCCTGCCCTGAAAGGTTGGCTGGGCTCTCAAGGACCTTCAAACAAAAATGCCATTGCTCTTAAAGTAACTTTTGCATGATTCTTTCCTTCTGGGTCCTGGTAGCCTGTGTCTCCCTCTGTCTCTCCACTCCTCAAAGTAGTGAAAAATCTTTTCTTCCCAGTGCCAGGTTAGTTATTGCTTTAATCCTTATGGTTCACCAAACCATCTATACTTTTGAAAAATCCCTTCCTTCCTTCCTTCCTTCCTTCCTTCCTTCCTTCCTTCCTTCCTTCCTCCCTTCCTTCCTCCCTTCCTCCCTTCCTCCCTTCCTCCCTTCTTCTCTTTCTTTCTTTTTTCTGTACTGGGGGGCTGAACTCAGGTCCTCACTCATACTTTGCAAGCATGCTATCACTCAGCTGCATCTCTGAGCCCCCTCTTAATTTTTTGTCTTGAGACAGGGTCTGGCTAAGTTACACAGGCTGTCTCTGGCCTCTTATGACCTTCTCGTGTCTACCTCCTGAGGCTCTGAGACTACAGGAGTGCACCACAGCACCCAGCTCCTTTCTTGAAATTTATTTTAATTATGCTAATTTGCCTATTGAGGCTTCACTGAAACAATAAATTCTTTGATGCTCAGTTTTCATATCAGTAAGTAAAAATAAAAATGTCCTCAACCCATGGCTGGCTGGACTTTAGCTCAATGGGTAGGTCACTGTTCCACACTGAGGACCAGGGTTCAATCCCCAGCACTGCAAAAATGGGAGAAAGAAGTGACAGTCCACTCCCACAAACACTCTCAAAACTATCAGCCATGGAAAACCCTGAGTCTGATCCAAGTCAACTGCATCTAACAACAACAAAACAGCCATGGCCATAGTTACCATTAAATTGAGAAGCCCTCATAAAATACCTAGCACAGTAACTGACTTTAAAGAAAATGTTCAAGCAATACATGTTCCTGAGCTTGCTTTGCTTCCACCTTATCCCAGTGCAATGTAAGCACTTGCTTGCTTGACTTTCTCTCTTGGGAGAATGAGGGCTCCTCAAAGGCAGGGCCAAAGGCACAAAAGGCAAGACCTGTATATCTACCAAGTGACCTGGAACTGTCAGGTAAATGATCACTGAGAGAATATGGCACACCAGCAGCCGAGAGGAGATAGGACTCTACAACAAGGCAACTCCAGATAAAACAAGAACATAAAACTTCATAATTAGAAGATGTAGATGTTATAATTAGAGGGAGGAGCTAAACTGGAAAGATTACTTTGGTATTATGATTATCATTTGATTATTATTTTGCAGTACTGGGAGTTGAACCGAGGGCCTCCAACATGCTAGACAAGCACTCCACTACTGAGCTGCACTGTTGGCCCCTTATTTGTTATTTTTGATGCAGATCTCGCTAAGTGGTGCAGTCTGCTTCTGGCTTGAAACCTGTGATCCTCCTGCCTCAGCCTTCCAAGTAGCTAGGATTATAGATGGGTGCCACTGAGTTTGGCTCTGACTTTTTAACCCTTAGCTGGTATCATGTTTTGGGGGTCACATGTGACCCCATGCAGCATGTGCCCATACTTAGGTAAGTGCTATGGACGCCACAGGGTCTACTTTGACCCTGTGATATCATAAGGGTAAACTCTGCTAGAGGTATTATTTCTTAAGGAATTTTAAATTGCTAAAAATCATATATTATAAAATAAATCTATTTATGTATGCATGTATGGGAAAATGGAAAGAAGTGTTTTAATTTGGAAATAAGAGTGAATAACAAGATGATGAGGAGCTCAGCAATTTCCATGCTTAGGTTAGGAGCAGACATGTAGATTTTAGAAACCTCTTTCTAACCCATCTTCTTCCCCTTGAAAACCACTGGTCTGTAGTAAGAGGGGGCATATGTTGAGTGGGAGAGATTCTGGCAGCATAACCAGAAGTCTGTTCTGTGTGCCATGCATCAGTTCAATAGAACTGATGGACTACACAACACAGCACATTTCTGGGATGATTTTTTTGTTGATTCACAGCCAACCTCAGTTTTATCTCATCTCTTGGTTTCTTCTTTACTCTTACCTAGAGCAGATCTTCCCTTGTGTCTGTCACTGAACTTCTGCTTACCAATGAGTGTACTGTTGGTAATTGTGGTTTCTGTACTAAGTTCTATGACTGTAAGGGGTGTGTGTTTGTATGTGTGTGTGCATATCTTTAGTGTTTACTGCAACATGTAAGTATACACATGTGCACACTTTTCAGTGGAAATGATATCCTGACATTTTTGCTTTGCATTTTTTCATAAAGTCCCTATAGATTTCAATTTTATAGCTTCAGTAGCTGAAGAGTTGGGCTGGATGAAAGATGGCAGTGTTTTGTAACTGACTGTGACCATCTGTAGAACAGAAAGGCCAATGATGACAATATTAGAGATTTGAGGTAGAGTTTTGTGCTTAAACACTTACATCACATGGAATTAGGTTTGAGACCTTCTGATACTACACCCCACCTAGCTTTAGGTGAATCACCGAATTTCACCCAAACTACCCTCTCTTTAAAAACACATATTGCACAATTAAAATCTTTCACTCACAGCTATTTTGAGTTTATAAGATGATATATTTGGTGTTCTGAGGACATAGTAAGTGTAAAAGAGAATAGAATGAAAAAGGAAACAAAAGAAAAGAATGAATGAAATGAAAAGTCAGAACAGCCAAAAGTTGCAAAAGGATGGGGGAAATGGGATAAAAGGAGGAAGGAAATGAGCTAAAGAGGGAGGGTTATTAGGAAGGGGTAGAGCTTTCTACTATTCAATGGAAATATCATCACAGAGAATATCCACAGAACCTGTCAATGCCTTTACACAATAGTCTATTTATTCTGAACAAATAACTTGAGTCCTTTAATAATTTCAGCCTTGCCTATGCCTGAAAAATATAAGTTTATCATTTCCCTCAGTAACTTCTTCGTAAACTCTGAGAGAAAAAGAGGAAGAAAAGCAACTGTTTCTGAATGCCTGTAGTCCTTTATCTACAACTCTCAAATGAAACTTATCACTTTCTATTTTGAATTTCTCAGAACTGTGTACATGTCTTGTCTCCTTAGATGATGCACCCCTCAATGGCATGTTCATCATGTTTGATTCACATCTCTGCCCTCCATATGTTTTACAACCTATCTTCAGAAAACAAGGCATATGTAAGCATGAAATCACAAGGTAAGGAGTGAAGCAATAATCTGCTGGGGCCAGGGACTGATTGATTGCAGGAAGTAGCAAGGAGGCCCAGAGCAAAGTTCCTTAATTTTCTGGTTCAAACAACAGAGAAATAAGTTTGTTGTAGGAAAGAACGAAGCAAGAAGGGAAGTAGGAAAGGAAAGGGAGGAAGGCGAGGGGAGACTTGATGGCAAATGTTTTATGTATGTAGGCAAAAGAGGTTTATCCCATTTCTTCACTGCAGTATTTATCTCCTAGAGCCATTAATCTGCTCCTATTAAAATCCCTACAAAGGAAATATATGCATAATCCATATATAAAACATATTTGAATAAATAGATTTATCTCTCCAATTCCTGGAACACTAGTACTAGCAATGTCAAAACAGAAAATAATACCCTTTGAAAAATATTTTAATATTTTTGTTGTAATTTTCAGCCCAAAAAGTATTCTCTCTGTACCTCAAACTAAGATGGCTCATTATTATCACAATACCACACTTTCTCTTCAGAATGGGTTCAAAATAAGGTCTTTATTCCTCTCTCCTTTATTTTCTCTTCTTCCATCCTTGTCTTCTTTCTATTTAAGCAAGTCGCACATGATACTATATGATATTTGTTGAGAGAAAGAAGAGCTAGGAGGAGAGAAAGAGAGGAATGAGGCCAAGGTGTATTTTTTTCCTCTTTTGCCTCTAGTTACTTTGAGGTTAAAATTGTATACTTTATCTACATTTCACTTGAACATAAGTCCTACTGCAAATCATTCCTTGATAATAGCTTTCCTGGGGCTTGCCTGTAGTTTTCAGTCCTATGGGGCCAGCTAGAAACATGGGAGAATAAGCTTAATGTAGGGTTCATATTCAATATAGCCAATGTGGTTTAAATGAAACTTATCACTTTCTATTTTGAATTTCTCAGAACTGTGTACATGTCTTGTCTCTAGATGATGCACCCCTCAATGGCATGTTCATCATGTTCATCATGTGGCTTTTTAAATGTAGACCAGGGGTCCCCAACCTTTTTGCTGCAGACCAATACTAGGGTGAGCAGTGGGTGAGCAAGTAAAGCTTCATCCATATCTACACAGTAAATGTCGTGAACTTGAATCTGAAATTTCCCCTTACTCCAGTGTATAGACAATTGTCTTCCATGAAATAGGTCCCCGGTGCCAGAAAGGCTGGGGACCACTGATGTAGATAGCAAACTTGGATGTCACACAGAGTGCAGTATAACAGGACTTCTTATGTCGCTGTACAACATCTGAGAGCCAAGCCAGTTCTGCTTCATTTAATAGCAAATGAACAAGAGAATGTGAGTAACTGAATGGTTAGAAAATACATTTCTGGTTCGTTCTTAGCCAACTGGGAGGAGAGAGCTCAACAGGGAGAAAGATGAGAAGGTTAGAGTGGTATTTAAATGAGCAATGAGAAGACAAGGGAGGGAAATGAAGATTTGCCCTTCAAAGCTAAAGATAGCCAGAGCTGGTTACTCAAGCACAGCCTACTCCCAGACTCAGAGTCAACTTGTCCCTCTTGGTGGTCCCCTGTGTCCATATCCTTCTCCTCTCTTATTCCCAGGTGGTGGGAAAGAAATAAAAGACTGATACATTCATTAATGAAAGGAAATGTAATGATCAGGAAGTTCCATTCCTTGATGCTCTCTTTCATTAGAAGGGCTGAGTCAGAATAAGGTCTACCCAAATATTTAAATTTATTTCTGCCTGTTAATTTGGAGGCATTTAATTATACCAGAGTCTCTAATATAACAAGTAAAGATTATAAATATCAATAATATTAATTATAATCTATTAACTACTATGCGAAGCACATGACATACCAGTCTTATTTAATTTAATATTAGTATGAATTAGATATTATTATGTCTGTCTTCTCAAACTATATCTTTCTTTTCCCCACTGGTCCTCCACCCTGGCCAAAAATCCCAAACACAAATCTCACATACTACCCGTGTCCTCAGCACAAAAGGAAGAAAAGATAAAAAAGAGAGAAGAAACAAGAAAGTGTCATCTCTGAATTCTTCAGGGTACACACAAACTTACATAAGAGGAATTCTTCTGAATTTCTGACTCTCTTCATCTTCTTAACTCAAGGCAGAGCACCCACTTAATTATTGTGCAAACTAAATGCCTCAGAATAAGCATTTCTTTCAAAACAATTCTTACTTTAGGGTTTTGGGTGATCATAGAAAGATATAAAATAATTACATGCAAAATATTCAATGACAATGTTTAGTTAAAAAAGGAAGTTGCACAACCATGCTTACAGTATGGCACAGATATGACATAGTATGATAGAGCACATACATGAATACACATAAACACATACAAATACACAGGCAAAATAAAGTCACTTCAAATGTTAAGAGTGCTTAGCTCTGGGTTGGTAGGTGATTTGTTTATTCATGTGGGGTTTTTTTTGTTAAATTTTGCCTCTGCTTTATCAGAGTTTTCTCTAATTTTTATTTCTAACATTTACTGAACATTTACCATACACTCTTCTAAGAACTTTACATATGTTTACTCACTTAATTTTCATAATGGTAGGAGGTGGGTACTATAGTTACTCTCATTTTATAAATGAGAAACTAGGATAGGAGAGGTTAGAGCAATTTCTAAATTACTACATGGCACAGTAGATGTGTGTCCTATGGGGCCAGGTTTTAGTATCTAAGCTCTTAACCACTACATAATAAGAATGCTAGCTTTATAATTAGGGGGGGAAATTAAAATATTTTTAAAATGCACTTTGCAAATTTGTTGGCAACCAGGAAAAAAGCAAGGATGCGCACTAGGGTGAGGGAAAAACAAATTTAATCATGGCTTCTTTTGTCATTTAAAATAAACATTTCATTGGATTGTAAAAGCCATGGATTTGCTTCAGGCCATTAAAAGGCAAATTGGACATTAATTTTTGCATTCAAGTGCTTTTTCCTTTGTAATTATCAATAATGAAATTATGATGGAGTCTCTACTTGGAAAAAACCTCAAAGATTGAGTTTTTCTTTTCCCACATGCCTAGAAATATACCAAACAGCTGAGGTTGCAGATTGGAATGCTCCTTTTGTAATAATCAGTCACCTCACACCACCTGTCCCCAAGGGGGAGAGGAGAATGGGGTCTATTATTCTTAGGCTTACTACTGTTTAGGTGTTTTTTTCCAAGACCTGAAGTTCTACATTGCACTTTATGGCCTGGAAAGTGGTTTCTACAACATGATCCAGCAAGGATAATGATCTCATTATAAAAGCAATCAGAAACTTTTTGCAGCTTTTGTGATTGTTGTTGTACATTGAGAGATTGAGACAAGAGGAAAAAGAAACAAGCTGTTTCAAGTGCTTGCATTTTGAAATTGTGACTCTCAGCAAAGGCCAACTTGACTTTGTGTCCTTCCCTACTCTTCACCACCTACCCCAGAGTTAGATGTCAGGACTTGTGGTTGTGCTTGAGGATGAATACCACCTTAAGGTACCCTGAATTTGTCATATCAGCAGCGCAAGACAAAATTCTTGACGGACCAAAATTTAGTGTCAGAGAGTTCTGGAAAAAGATGAGTATATACTATTTTAGTAGAAGCAGAACTAAGAGGAAAGAATAAGGTAGGGACTGAATCACAACCACAGCACATCTGAAACATGTAAGGAAAGTAAATGCAAAAAAGTCAGATGATAAGTTAGCTGCTTAGATAAGTTTTTGATGTTTGGATGACAAACATATACCAGTTTCCCTGGGACAGTTCTGTTTCATGAGAGTTATCTACTCAAAAGTGTTCTGAGTTAGAAGATAAATTCCATACTCACAGTAGGGATTGCTGATGTGTGTATGCAGTTCATTCAAATTGGTTCATAGGATCAGGAAGGAAGCTGAAGCCGATATTAGAGGAAGTGGCCAAAGGTCTCTTTAGGAATAGTATTATATAATATTCAAATTTCAAAGGTGCCCTTTTTTATACAGGGGCAAATAAAATTCTCTACTTAAGCTGCCTCTTCTAAGGGGGAGCAGAGGGAGGAAAATAAAATCAAGAAAACTCTGTAGTCAATAATTTGATTGATACCAGAAAGAAACAAGGAAATAATCAGAAAAACAGCAGTAAGAAAATAGCAAGGAATTAGACATAGGGAACCAAGAGACTTATAGAAATATAAACTCCTCAAGATTTTGTGGCAGTTACGGGAAGGTCATTGGCTTCCAACAGTACTCTTAGTAGCAGAGTCCACAGAATCTAACCTAGATTTATAAGGCAAGGAAGAGATTGATTTCAGAATATGACAGAATTAGACTAACAATACCCACACATATACCTTGGATCCATTTCTTCCTATCTCAGAAGAAGAGCAAGGATGACAGATAAGCATCCCTCTGCATCTGGAGAAGTAGGAAATGAAATCTCACGGCAGAGTCTCCAATTAGGATAAAGGGAAGGCCACCTTTAGGTGAAGACTGAGTCAGTTACTCTTTGTCTCACTGTTAGAACAGATGTGCTCACATGTACCTTCTTTTCTACAGCATGTCCTCTTCTAAATCCTGATTCCTCCCAGGAGAGATTCTTTGACACAGTAAAATTCAAATAAGGTATGCAAAGTGAGTTTTAAACAAGTTTCCTGACAGGTGTAAAACGTTGCTGGGGAAACCATCAATAAGAATCTATTATCAGTTAACACCTTGGTTGATAGCCAACAGAGAACAGCAAGGGAACGTAGTGTGGGTGCGTTCAGGACAGGAAGAATGTTCTGTAGAGAGGAAGAAGGATTCTGGGAAGCTGCTCAAGGACACAGGCTTTCCTTCAACATCATCATTTTCTCCAAGCATGCATGAACCACCTTGATCTTACCTACTCAAAGACACAGAAAGACTAGGTTGGAAAACATGATTTATAGCCTCCAGGGCTTATCATAGCAAGCACCTGTCAACAAGGTTTGACTTAGCCCAAGAAATTCTTCCCTGTCATGTCACATCCAACCACAGCCCCTTCCCAGACAGAGGAAGAGCTGCCACTTGTTATCTATTTAGGAATTTGGGGACACCATTGTAAACGAAACTACGTGAGAAGGGAAACAAAAATTTGTTAACCTCCAATGAAGTGTCAATCACTGTGCTCGCTTGTCGTCTCATTCAGAAATCACCCTCAATTCATAGCTTATGTTTTCTATTACACATATTTCTTTTCAGACAAGAAAAAAGGAACAAGAGTAGGATACAGGCAAAGAAATATGCCCAAGGTAACATTATTAGGAACTAATTGGAGATAAAACTGAATTCCTAAGGTCCTGGATGAGGACAGAAGGAGGAACAGCAGAAGCACAAAGTCAAAGTAATTGAGAAAGTGGCAACATCCAGGAGTTTAGAATATTCTTTACTTTTTCCTTCCCACTCCGGCAGTAGCTACTTGTCACATTGCAATTCTTTCTTGTCCCTATAGATGCCTTCTCTATCTTTCCCTTCTCCGACTTCCCTTGTTGTTGTTGTTGTTGTTAGGTGCCGTCGAGTCAGTATCTGACTCATAGTGACCCTCTATACAACAGGGGAAACACTATTGTCAGGGCTTCTCTGCTGTTCATAGGGTTTTCAATGGCAGATTGATTTTGGGGAGGGGATTGCCAGGTCCTTCTCCCAAGCCTACAGCTTCTGGTGTTCCCAGGTGGTCTCCCATCCAGGTACTAACCTGGCCCGACCCTGCTTAGCTTCCGAGATCTGACGGGATGGGATGCCACAGGGCTATAGCTGCAGGGCCCACTTCCCTTAGCTACCATGTATTTTTCACATAGCACTTCCTGCATCCTGTAGTCTGCTAGCTTGTTTACTTACTTATATGTAAGAACTTCTAGGAAGACAGTGACTTGGTTGCTCCTGGTTCATCATTACAGATTCAAGACAAACCTTAGGGTCTTGCCCATAGAATTTACTCTAGAACAACTTTTTGAGTGAGTTAATGGTTGTTTGAATAAAATAATGAATGAACTAATAATCAAAGGCACAAAACACAGTTTAGAATATCATAGGACAGATTTACCCCAGTTCACAATCTTAGTTTTAACGTTGCTCTTATTTCTGAGTGACTGGAAATTTCTCCTGACTCTCTTGGCTTCCAGATTTAAACCTTTTTCCCTACAGCAAGGATGTCAGGGAGAAGAGGGAAACAGACATTCTGGATGAGTGAAAATAAGACACGACTAAGACGTTCTTTGCTCCTCCTTCCATCTCCTTTCCAGACCAAATTTCCCTGACTTGGACGTTGAGGATGTGAAGTACAAAGCACAAAGCTGTTGCTAACAGTTCTCTATTGCATCTGGAGGCCTTAGAAACCAAGAAGCCCCTTCTGTATGGTCACATAGATGCTGTGAAAGCCCATGTCTGTGAGTCACTATCACTTTTATATTTTTCTCTTCCAAAGGCACAGACTATGCAATCTTTGCTGTGTGGATGAGGACGCTGGGCTGTGGAGCTCTGTATAAGTTTACACCACGATACCTGAAGTCTGCACAATAGATGCACATCACTGGCAGAGGAATGCAGGTTGCCTGAAAGCCCATCTCTCTCTGACATTTCTGCAGTTATTGGCTCAATAAAGGAAAGATGCTGATGGATGGATTCTGCTTCCTCATTTAAACAAATCCTCTCACCCCCTGCACCTTGCAACTTGATCTCTCTGTGTGGCTGGGGCCCCTCTGTCAGGAAGCATTTTGTACAGGATGCCCTAGGTGGCTCAAGAGTGGCAGCACTGTGACAGAGGATGGCAGCAACTGCTGTCATGGACACATTTCAGTCAGGCCATAGCCGTCCTCTGCCAAGCAGAGGAACCAACAAAGGAGCTGTGGTAAGTGCCCGGGGCTCAAATCTGATCATCTCTCTCTGTCTAGGGAAAAAATAAATTCCAGCCACTCAGCAGAGAGGGTTGTGGGGGAAGCCTAAGGAAGCCTGAACCCTGACTTCTCGCTTGGCTTTGGTGACTGGCTTTGTGCCAAATGCAAATTGCATCTGAACTCTTAGCAGAGCTCCAGTCTCAGAAGCACGTTCAGCCAAAGATGAGAATACTTCAAGGTGAAATGTCTTTCAGGAGATTTTTTTTTTTTTTGAGTAGCTGAATTAATGTTCTTAGATACAAATTTTAGATCCTGCATTTCTATTAGATTTGCTGTGTGTAAATGTTTGGAATGACAGACCTCAAAAAGGCCAGTTCTAACTTCTGGGTTATTAGACAAAGACAAATGCAATGCCAGCTCACTTCCCCTCCTCTGCTCACAGGGCTGCCTTAATTTTCTCTTGAAAAATTCCAGCACCACAGGGTATTGGCACCACTGAGAAGGACTCTGGAGCTTAACCAGCTGTCTGTGTTATACACTTGAGGAAAGTGAGGCCAAGAGAAGCTGAGACTTTGTTAAGTTAGATGTTTTGATAATTTCCTTACTTCCTTTGACCCCTGCTGCAGCACGCGGCCACCTCCTGATTGTAACATCAACTCCTCCATCACTGGGTTGACTAGAGGATTCCAAATGACTTTCACAGATGCGGAACTTCCACAATCAATACCCTGTAGAGAACAGATGCAACGCTCCAGCTCTCACTCCAGAAATCAGCCCTTGGGGAGAAAAATGCATGGGGAAGGGAGGGAGGAAGGTGAGTTGGGGGAGATCAGTTTTAAGCAAGCCAGGGAGGAAGAGAGTGAGGCGACAGAAATAAGAGAGAATACTATTCAGGTATCTTTCCTTGGGCTTGTTTAGGTTACTGATATGCCCACTGTCTGATATGAAATAAAAAAATAGGTGATTCTTTTTAAAGTGAAGAATACTGAATGAAGATAGAAAAATATATATAGTCCCAATACGAAGGAAACAATTCTATCAGTATCAAAATAGTGGAAATGAATGTCTGCCAGAAATCAAATAGCATCATTTCTCCACTTGTACTTATTTTCTAAATGTAAAGTTCATGATTATAAAGAGAAAATTGAAATTCTGACTTCCTTTTGGTCCTACAGTCCTAAATTGTGCTCACAAAAGATTTATTCTATAGCTGTCTCCACATTCCAGTGATGTTCCTTTGTATTGGACTCGGAAGGACTCATGTGAGCGTAATATATTTGGCATCAAGTAATGGGATTTTTAGTAAAAGTCAGGAAGAATATTTGTCCATAGAGCTTCTATTATCAACAACATAAAGAGAAATGCACTGTTTATTAGTATTGGGTTTAAAGGTATCTTACTGTATTTTTTGCATCATTTTTCTGCCTTGAATATTTCTATTCATGCATATTTTTATTGTTATCCTTTTATGGTTTCAAAATAGGTGAACCAAAAAGGTTTAAATCAGAGGAGGATTTGCTCTGCTCAAAACTGCTGTGGAATGGAGGAAGAATTCTTTCTCAGCCTCTACAAACCTGGAAAGTACTAAGTCCTAAAAAGGTGGGGGAAAATCCAATTATGTCAAATGCCAAAGACAAATTGTGGTCCTCATTCCTGGAAAGAGGCTTCAGAAGCCGACCCCAATGACATGGAATGAAAAGGATGCAAAAAAACGTGTGCATGAGAGCTTTCTTTGTGCTCACTTAGGCAAGGCTTTGATATCCTATTGATTGATAACTTCCCTAAGGAATAAATTTTGGCACTAAATTAAGTCAGTCATGAAGGCTTTCAATTTCCTAAATGCTTTTGCATCAGAGAAAATTTATTGTGTAAATGGGCCAATGTGACTGTGTGCCAATGAAACCCATTGGTCTGTGGCTCACCTTTTGGATCTGGGACAGGCCTTTGTTAATGTACTTGTGGTCTACAATTTAGGTCATCCACCTGAAATTCTAACCTAACCTCATGGGTTTTTTTTTTCCATTCCTATTGTGATCTCATAAGGAAAAGAAAAGGTGGAACGTCTTACTTTGCTTACTTTTCTTTATTGTGTGGTCTTGTAAGTATTTTTTGTTTGTTTTGTTTTAGATGACAGTGGTGTTTGTTTTTGAGGGGTTTTTTTTTATTTCTTGGTGATGCTTTTTCTTATAATCTGACTGGTTCTAAAATATGGTTCTTAAATATTACCACAAAAAGACAAGCAAAAGGAAGAGAGGTCTTTGGTGTGGGGGGATGGGGGAAGGAAGTACATAAGAGGGTAAGGGGGAACTTATCTATGAAATGTACAACAAAATGCATATATGGAAATATCATAATGAAATGCATGTCAGAATGATACACATTAAGTTGTACATTAAAAATTTTGAACAAAAAATACTTGTTCTTAACTTACTAAACTGCTGTGTTGCCGTGTGTGCTTTGCATGTCAGAATGATACACATTAAGTTGTACATTAAAAATTTTGAACAAAAAATACTTGTTCTTAACTTACTAAACTGCTGTGTTGCCATGTGTGCTTTGCTCCATGCAGATTTCTTAACAATAATACATTCACATGGATTTTATAGTTAGAGAGACTTGATTTCAAACTGCTATTTAACTTGAAATACTAGTTATTTCAGTGGACCTCAGTTTCATTAATTGTAAAAATGAGGCTTCAGCCTGGCGCGGTGGTACATGCCTGTAATCCCAGCAGTTGGGGAGGCAGAGGCAGGAGGATCGCAAGTTCGAGACCAAAGGTAGTTTGCATAATTTGGTGATACTCTGTCTCAAAAAAAGTAAACAAAAAATGGGCTCGTGGGTGCAGCATAGTGGCACAGCACTGGCAAAGCATGAAAGTGTGAAGCCCTGGATTCAACCTCTAGTACTGAAAAAAAAAAAAGAGGCTTTATAATACGCTTTGAGTACTTTTCTATAGAAATAAGATGCACAAAAGAATAATTAGTAATGAGTTTGACACACCACATGGTAGCTACTTGACATGAGGCAGTTTCAAATAACAACTACAAAAGTAACTGTCTAAAAGATTAAATAATAATGTGGAAAAATGAGAGAAACAAGGACTGAAGAATATAACATTTAAATTTTATTTTATTTATACAAGGACTCTTGGTGGATATATATATATATATATGTATATATATATAGCCAATTTGAAGAGACAGTAATCTTTATAGGTGATTGAAACTTTAAATATGAACATGCAAATAGTGGAACATAACCCAAATATGCATACAAGTTTTACTACATATTAGCCAAAAAGTTCCATAAACCTTGTATATTGATACAGCTGGATAAAAATAATGTAGTAGTGGCAGAATGGAAAAAGCAAGCGCTGTATTACTCTGTATCTCACTAACATTTTCCAATAAAGAGAAAATAAAAAAATTTAAGAACGTGAACATGATAAAAATGTTTTTATGATCAAATACAACCCATGATGGTAAAACTGAGCAATACAGGTAAATATTTTAAACCTAAACACTATTTAAATTGCACCATATTGTTAACATTACTATTGTCATTTTAAGAGCTAGTCCCTCTATATGGGAGCTACCTAAAGTTAACTCATATAAACTTTCCATGATCGTGCAAATAATGAAAATAAGGTGACATTTCCTAAGAGCAAGCTCTTCAGAATAGAATCTTAACATTCCTAATATTGAAGCAGAGCCAAAGATTTACTTCCCTTCAAAATAGATGGAATTGGAGAAAATTATTTTAAGTGAAGGAACACAAGCTCAGAAAGAGAAATACCACATATTCTCACTCATATGTAGGAGCTGAATCAAAATTATAAGGAAAAAATCCTATGCAGAGGTCGGAACATAATTAAAAAAAAAAAAGGTAAAGTTGACCTAGTGAAGAAGGGACAATTTGGGGAACACAAAAGGAGGAGGGAGGGATCTAGCAAAAGGAGAAAATCCTGGGAGAGGAGAGAGGGCAGAGGAAGAACAAGGAGGAATGAGGAATGGGGGAGGGATGACCTCAAGGTGAACAGCCCAACTTTAATAGTCCTGGAAATAATTATAATAACACCAATAATACCAAAGAATGGTATTATTATAGATGGACTAGAAAATTCATGTAATAGTTCTGACAATGTAAAAAGAAAGTTCACTAAAGTAAAAGTTTCGATCTTAAACAGAATTGGAACACAAGGATATATAGAAAAATATTACCATAAAAAGACAAGCAAATGGAAGAGAAGTCTTTGTTCGGGGAGTGGGACAGGGGGAGGAAGCGCACAAGAGGGTAAGGGGGAACTTATCTGTATAATGTACAACAAAATGCATATATGGAAATGTCACAATGAAAAGCATGTTAGAATGAATCACATTAAGTTGTACATTAAAAATTTCCAATAAAAAAAGATTCACTTCCCTTTTAAAGTAAAGATATCTGTAGTTTACAACAAGCTATAAAACCCCATGAGCCTCATAGGGAAGAGAAAATAAGGACTAAAGTGAGATTTTAAAGAAAAGGCAAATGAAATTAAGAACCCCAGATTAAGCCAGGCATTGTTTCTGTTTCATCAAAGTACTGTGGATCTAAAACTCTATGTAGCTTCAATCCTAAATGATCATCAGCAATTTCTTGGGGATGTTAAAAAACACAAATTATTAAGGTGCTAGTGTTGTGGATGGTACAGAAAGAATGCTGCACTAATTTTCAAATGTTTCTACAGTCAATGCTGAGATTCTGTCAGATTTGAAAAGCACTGGTCGAAGGACAAATTGTGTCCTTATGCCATCACCAACCAAATCCAGCATGCAGCTCCCCGGGCGCACAGCTGCACTGCTGAATTCTAGATATGTTTTGATTAGATGCAGATGCATTTAATTAGTGGTTTGTGTCATCAATTAGAACATGAACCTGAAAAGTCACCTTCTTGCTTAGGTATGCTTTGAACATGAATTTTAATATGTGACAATTCCTGAAGAAACAGGCATGAGTAGGGAAGTGGGAATTCTAATGAAGTCATTAAAATGTGAAAAAAATTTTACCTGGGAATACAGTCTAGAAAGTAAGAATTCCTTGAATAAGCAAATAGTTATCCATCTAGCCTTAATCAGAGCATCTGTGTACAACAGGCTAAGGGTGATGATAATGATAGAGAAGTTACATTGCATTTTTTCCCACATTTTTCCCTAAAGCATTTTCAAAAGCTACCTCCACCCCCCTCAACACACACACACACACACACACACACACACACACACACACACACACACACTCTTTCAATTTCCATGAGGGGAAGGGTTATATCAAAGGAAGCTTGAAATGTTTGATGATTCAAAAGATCTTTTATTTTGTCAAAACATGTTCATTTTATTAACTGATCTAATAGCGGAAAACAATTGCAGCTCTACTATTGAATATGTTACTGTGCACAGCATTAAACTAGGCACCTCACATACATTCCATCAATCAATCTAAATTTTATATAGGAGGAAAGAGGAGATAAGGAAATTGGCCTAATGTAGAGGGAACTAGAATTCGAACTTAGGTTAATGTGACCTCACGGCTAGTTGCTAAACAACATCTCACAACACTGAGAATAAAAAGAACAAAGTCTAAATGACTTTACTAAGGAATTATGTTCCTCTTTGTCTCTGTCTTCTCAAATTGTTTTTAATTTTGAAAATAGATGCTCCACTTTCTCAAATGCACACTCCAAAGGCAGATTTATCCCATAGTCTAAACTTGCAAGTCATACAATTCTCTGTGCCCTAGTTCTTCTGTTTTTGTTTGTGTTTATTTAATAAGCTATGTAAAATCCCTTGCATGATTATCAAAATTCCCAGTCCTGTCACATCAAAAACATCACTGATGGATTGTGACATTCTTTGTCAAAGATCCAGTTGCAGTTAAAAATTCTCCTTAAACTAACTCAGATAATTGCATCTGATCAATCTGAGTTCATATTCAGGATGGAATTTATTTGCCATCTAGAGTTTACACATTCCACAAAGTTATTGATAACTTTTTGGTATAAAATTTCATTAAGTTAAATAAATTTGTCAATCAGTTCATATTTGAATATGGGTCATGACAACATTATATGGGCACTTAATACATTATAGGCACTTAATGTCAGCCAAATCAATATATAGTCAATATATGTATTCCAAGTACAATAAAATAGAGTCATAAGATTTCCTTGATTCCAGAGGACAAAGCATTTGATTATCAAATCCAATATACAAGTGCATGTGTTGTTATTGCTGTTGTTAGCTGACTGGACACCACAGTGGTATGGCTATAGGCATGTGAATATATAATATTATATATTATACATATTATATAATAAACACAGACACATATATATTCCTAGAACATTCCTGAGAGGAATATAGAATGTTGAAACACAAAGCATTTATGATGCTGGGCAGTTTGTCAAAAATCACCACAAATGAAATTCCTAATATACTTTAGTAAAAATCTATATAGTGTCTGATGTAGAAGTGAATTTATATTTTGGTTGCCAAGACACTTTATCTGAACCATGGGTTCATAAAGCTTAAACAATCCCAAAGCTTCTCAGAAGATGGTATGCTTGTTCTTTAACCCAAGAAACTTAGAATGCATTGCAAACTAAACTGTGGGTATCAGAAGTTTTTGCTCCTTGTAGATAAGGATTGAACAGGTAGGCAAACTAAGGCTTTCCTAGGAAAAGTTTAGGAGAGATTTAGCATAGAAGTCATGCTAAAAGGATTATGAAAAAAAGAATGAACCAACAGCTATGAAGAAAAGGATGAACCAAGTAACATGAAAACTTAGTACATAAAGAATCAAAACTCTAAGGGAATAGATATACTAATTCTCCAGTATTTATGAATCTTGTCCCAAAATAGGTAGACAGTGACTGAAAACCAGTTAGTACCATTTGGGGCTAGATAAGGAAATACACTGGAAAGCCAACAGTAAAACCTATTGTGTCATGTAATGCTGCCAAAGATTTCATCTCCTGGAAGTGAGTCTGTTGGTTGTCACCATAAATCATAACTTGCTCTTGAACCTTTACTCATTCTTCACCTCCCTCTTCTACATAGTACACTCCCCCCACCCATGCATACGTACATTCCTATGTACATATGCACATGGATGCACAGTGGCATAGAAACAAAGCTTGCACAATTTTCACTGTGGAGCACACTTTCATTAGGGAATGAGGAAGAGAATTAAGATTTTACTGAAATAGCTACTCAATTAAATGAGATAATGAATTTGCCAACTAAGCAAGTATTTAGCATATAACAGGTTGTTGTTAGGTGCTCTCGAGTCAGTGTCTACTCATAGTGACCCTCTGTACAACAGGGGAGACACTGTTGTTAGTGCTTCTCTGCTGTTCATAGAGTTTTCAATGGCAGATTGATTTTTGGGAGGGGGTTGCCAGGTCCTTCTCCCAAGCCTACAGCTTCTGGTGTTCCCAGGCGGTCACCCATCCAGGTACTAACCAGGCCCGACCATGCTTAGCTTCCGAGATCTGATGGGATCGGATGCCACAGGGCTACAGCTGCAGGCATACAACAGGTAAGTATTATTATCATCTTAAAAGAACTATCACTTTAAATATATATTACCTATTATCATATTAAAAGAACTATCACTATACATATATATATGTATATATATACACACACACAAATATATACATATTTACAACTTTTTAAATGACTGTATGAAGTATTCATTGTAGCAAAATGGGCTTAAGTTGTGACTTACCCAAGATCACTAGTGAGAAGTGCTTGTAATTAAAATCCAGGACTGTCTGGCTATGAAGCTTATCCTATTTTCTACTGTATTAAATCACATTCCAATAGAGTAAACATTATTGGGATATTGACAGGGTTAAAAATGTGTCTCACCTTGTCCAAAAATAGTAAGAAATAAAAATAATACACAAAAACAAAATAAGAAACAAAATAACAACAACAACAAAAAAAGAATTACCTGAATCCAGAATCAGGTAATCTTTCACATTCCATTAGCTTCACTCAGAAACATAAGTTATAGGATTGGTGGAGTAGTTTATTTCAGCTTCAAAAATTAAGGCTGTGTGTGCTGCATCTTATAATTCCCTCAAGTGTAAAACACAGAATTTGAATCTTTATAAATTGTGCTAATCTAGCCAGGCACTATGGCTGAGATTTAGTTTAGTTGGTAGAGCCCCACTCTGTGGTGTCTGAGGTCCCTGGTTCGATTCCCAGCACTGCAAAAATAAGAGAAGGACATGGCAATCAACTCCTAAAGCAATCCCAAAACAATCAACCACTGAAAATCCTATGAGGGTTCCTATGAGTTGGACACAACTTGATGGCACCTAACAACAAGCCAGGCACAGTGACACACACCTATAATTCATGTAACTCAGGAGGCTGAGGCAGAAGTATTATGAGTTGGAGGCCCTTTCTCAAAATAAGAAAGCAGCTGGGGGTGGAGTTCAGTGGTAGAGTGTTTGGCTAGCATATGTGAGGCCCTGAGTTCAACACCCCAGTACTGGGAAAAAAAAAAAAAGATTGTACTAACCTTCATCTACCTGCTTACTTAACCCATGAGAGTTTATAGTTAATCACACTGGGACTCACCTATCACATCAATTTTCAGGTTTACACACACATGTACTATATTTACCAGCAGATAATCCATGCTGCACTCAGCTACCACATATAAATCTTATTAAAAGGATGATTCTCCCATGTTCCTTTTTCTCTCAGAAATGACCCTACAACTTCCTTGTTTGGTTTTAAATTCCAATTCTAGATTAAGATTTATGCTAACTTTTACTCAGCATAGATACCCATCCAAGTCCATGGGCTCTCTAGCTCTGAAATACAGAATAATTTTTTTTTTAATTTAATTTGAATGCCATATAGTAAGTTTCATTATGGGATTTTCATACAATTGCTTCTGTACTTTGCACTTGTTCTCTCCCACTTTACCTCCCCTATGTTGCTCCCCTGTCCTCTTCCACTAATCCCTTCCTCCCTCCAGATAACTTTCTTTGTGTTTTCCAATGTTACATAACACAAGTGTGTGTGTGTGTGTGTGTGTGTGTGTGTGTGTGTGTGTGTTTGTGTGTGTGTATGGTTCCTTTAACTTAGATCTAGCTTCTGCATATGAGTGAAAGCAAGTGGAAAATACAGAATAATTCTACACATTCTTCCAACCTGCTTATTAGGCAATATTTCTAAATGGACACTAGTTTTTGTGGTGTAGCAAATAGAATCAATCTGGACCTAAAGGAAATCTCAAATTCAGGGTACAAGATCAGACATAGGCACTGTCATAGACTAGAGATTACATACTAAACATGCTAGACAGGGTTACATTCTGTAGAAATCTCTCCCAGCAGTAGGTGAAGGAATGTACTTTGTGGATATATAAGAGATAACTGATGTAGGCAATAGACAGCGGAGTTGGGATTTGGCTCAGTGGGTAGAGTGCTGCGCTGCAGTCTCTGAGGTCCAGAGTTCAATTCCCAGCACTGCAAAAATGGGAGAAGGGCCTGGCAATCCACTCCCAAAGCAATCCCGAAACAGTCGGCCATTGAAAACTCTGAGGGTCGCTATGAGTCGGATACCGACTCGATGGCACCTAACAACAACAAACGTAGAAGCACATCTAGCATATTTGAAGAATGGAAATGGAGACAGTGAGTTAAAAGTTGAAAATGAAGGGTTATTTCTGTTGTGGATTTGGGGAGAAGAGGGATCCCACAGCAGAGGGCCTTGTTGTATGTTGTTAGGATAAGGTTTTTCATCTAGATTGAAAAAAGAGCCATTGACTTTTAACCTAAAAAATGATTCCACAGACTTGCTTTTAAAGGATTCCCTTTTTCTTTAATTTGACTTGAGTAAGTAATTAGATGGCTTTAGAAAGACCAAACAAGAGAATACTTTACCTAGTGATACAGAAATGGTTAGTTGCTTTACAAAGATATTAAGCCTCTAGAGTTTAATTACACAATATTCCTTTAAAATTGCTGAAATAGATCTGATTTTTAAAAATACATTATTCATTTTTCTTACCAAATAATTTTCATCCTGGTAAATTCTCTGGAAGAGAATGTAAGAAACTATACAGTATGAAAGTCAGTCTTGCAGATATTCTGCTACATATCCTCAGGGATGTTCTCTGATTTTAAACCTCCCAAGAACCCTGTGATATACTGTTATTTTCTCAAAGATGAGAAAGCAAGCATGAAAGTCATTGCTTGGGGAAGCCCCCTTAGCTAAAAATGCTGGTGCTCAAATCTGAACTCAGCACCAGCTGCCTCTGAGGACCTTGCTCATTCTACGCTTGTCTAATGTTCCTGCATGTCAACTAAAACTTTTAGTATAATTTTGGTCAGCACACAAAATCTGTTATAGATGGCAACTTAGAAATGGAGACAACAGCAGAGTCTGAATGGTGATTCTCTGATATTTTCCAACTTCTGCCTGAGAAATGGCCATAAAAGAACTCTGATCTATCTTCTTTAAAGTACGTTGTAAGACCCTCATTTGACAAGTATCCTGCCCTACACCTAAAGAAAAAGAATATGGCACAGAGAGGCCAAGAACTATTTGAACAGAGAAGCCTTGCTACATTCCCTTATTTATTAACATTAGCCTTTTTGTCCAGTCATATTTCCACACCACTGTCCACTCCTCATCACACAACGCATAAAAATACATAGTTTTCCTTGAGTCTTTTGGCCATTTCTGAAGGGTGTCATATCATGTAAAACTTTACTTAAATAAATTTGTCGTGCCTTTCTGTTGGTATTGTATATTTTGTTGCAGAAGTGTTAACCACAACTCTTGCAATTAAAAAAATCAAAATTCTGGCAGTAAAACAATCTTTAAAAATTTGATAAACATGAATCAATACCATAGGATCCTTGGTTGGTCAGAGAACATGTTTGATAAATCTGTGCAGCTGAGGTTCTGATCATTTTCTTTGGCTCTTCCAGCAAGCTTCCATGTTATGACTCTCTTGAAAATGTTTGCCCTCTGAAGGTAACCAGCTGAAAAACATTTTACGCAGCTAGTTGGGGAGGAGTATGGTGTGTGTGTTTACACGATACATGGTCATGTGCACATGTGTGCAGAGAAGAAAGAAATGGTAAGGGGAATCATCTTGGTTCTATCCCTGCAAAATTATAGGTTCCCAGCATCTAGGTTCATAAGGCAGAAGACATGTACATACCTGTTTGTACCTGCCAGACTCAACTTTGGACCTCACATTTAGCAGGGGGGAATCCTCACTAGGACCAGCCTCATCTACTTTAAAATTCAGTTTGCAAGTTGCCTATTTAAAAACATTTATCTATGGAGTTT
Source organism: Pedetes capensis (assembly GCA_007922755.1). NCBI lineage: Eukaryota > Metazoa > Chordata > Mammalia > Rodentia > Pedetidae > Pedetes > Pedetes capensis. The sequence continues at coordinate 75,871 of VMDO01005962.1, read as the reverse complement.
CCTCTTCTCCCTTGGTCCTCTCTCATTCTTTCTCTAACTTGCTATTTTTAAAGCAACTTTTTGTTTTTCAAAAAAAGAAATACATCAATCTTCATGGGCACAGCAATAAAACAAATCTTTCCATCTACTTTAAAAAAATGAAAACTTTCACTATTATTTATTTTCCAGAGAAGAGGAGGAGTATATCTTTGTTTTTCCCCTTGGCAATGGGAGTGGATTCCTTTTATTCAGCAACTCTACCCATGCACTCATGGCTTCCTTTTCAAAGATCAGTAAATCTACAAACCCCTTACAAGTACAAATGCACAAATGTCCTAAAGAACCCCCACAAGGACTCAGAAATCCCTTGTGAACAATAATCCTTTTAAGGTTTCATAATGAGGAAAAGGGGCAAATCCAATTGACGGAGGAAGAACAATGATTTCAAGATGTGTGCTTATCTTCACTGTCACATGGCAAAGGAGAAGCAAACTAAGGCTGCAGAGTGGAGTAGAAAGAAAGAGAGAAAGTTACAAGCCAGCAAAGGCTACTCTACTTGTCCCACAAGGCAAACCAAACAGTTTGGAACATCACTTGCATTTGATTAGGCCAACTGTTCAGATGAGGATGCTGAGGATTGAATACTTACTGAAGACTTAGTTGTCACAATCACAAAAATCTATGTTCAAATCACAGTTCCTACGTTAAAATTGGTGTGATTTGCAGTAGGGTGTTTAGCACGTCTGGCCTTCATTTTCTTCTGGGTGGAATAGCAAGATGTGATCAGTGTGGTTGGGCTTATTGAGGAAAACAATATGAAGAAAACAGTAAATCAGTATGTTACCTTGACAGCCTTCATCTTCAACCCCTGTTTGGTTACAACTAAAGGGGCTCCCTAGTGGACAGACCAGAAGGGGCTTCCTAAGAAGGCAGTGCATCGAAAAGAATAGCTGATTAACAAGAATGTTTTCCCTCCCATGGTTGCTGACTTATCCACTATCCTTGAGAAAATTGCTCCATCACAAAGAGATGGTGGTGGCTAGAGGCAAAACCAGGCAGAAAAAGAACATCTGAGTTATAATTCTCCCTCTGTGCTCAATAAATTATGCTACCACAGGCAGGTCACATAAACTTTCTGGACCTCATTTCCCTTTGTATAAAATTAATGAGTTGCTATGGAAGGAACTTACAGGCCCCAAATTCTAAAACTCTTCTTGGGCTTAACTTTCCCAATGGGGAAAGGAGCTCTGTAAAGATGAAAGCAGTTGATCAATGTCCCCAGTTTCTGTATGATGGTTAGTTATCAATTCTAATTATGGGACCAGCAGAGGAGCAATCTACAACTGGCCTACAGGGCCTGAAGGGAGGGGTCAAAGCTATTAGGGCTAATAGTCAAGGCCTGACCATTTAATGAGGAAGCTGTTAGGCAAATTTACTGCATTTCTCCAGGAGCATTTCCCCTGGCCTCAGATTCCCCTCTTACAAAGACAAATTAGGTCTTATAAGATTTGCATTTACAGTATTAATTATGAAATCATCTATTTACTTTTTTTTTTTGCCTTTCTTTGCAAATCATTCTAAAAATATCATTTACACAGTGATTCACTTGCTGTGCCTGAGTAAACTCCCCAGGGAAATCTCAGCTACTGTAATATTTGAAATTGCCTCTCTAAATTAGTGAGGTTTATACAGACTCTATTGGCAAATTCAATCATCCCTCTGTCACTGAGTATTGTTATTTGTGGCTCCCTCAAAGACCTGGAGTTCACCCACCTTCAATTTCAGTCAGTCTAAAATTATATGAATATGCTATGAGCTTAGCAGCTGCAACTTCATTAATATTAATATGTAATAAAGAACCATACTGTATAATAAAAACAAAAGCTCCAAATGATATCTGAAAAGCCTTTTAAGAGCAGAATGAATGCTTTTGTGATATGTTCCTCTCTTCTCATCAACACTCTCAAAACCATAGTGTGTGACAGGTTTTGTTGGTCTTTACACTTTCTTCTTCCATTTAGGTGCAAACTAAAGGGGATGTTTGTTGTATTGAGTTAGCTCCATAAAGCCTGGGTTTCCCCGAGTGACGAGTGACGTAGTTTGTTACTAAGAAAAGTTAGTAATTATTATTAGTGGCACCATCAGATATTTCTACCTAATGATTCATATAACTAAAAATAGATGAAATTATAAATCTACAAATAGAAAAAGGGAAGTAATTGCAGCTCCTGGAAAAAAGCTACATAGAAGCCATGATGAAGAAAAAGGAATTATAAAACAGCATCCCACTTGGAAATAGGAACTTCAATCTCATACTGGGGGTGGGGTTTAGCTCAGTTGGTAGAGTGCTGCTCTGTGCTCTCTGAGTGCCTGAGTTCCATTCCCAGTACTGCAAAAATGGGAGAAAGTCTTGGGAAAGCACTCCTGAAACAATCAGCCTGTGAAAACTCTATGAATAGCAGAGAAGCACTGACTTCATTGTGACAGGTATGACACAGTTTGGGGTAGTGTTTCGTCTGTTGCTATGAGTTGGACCTGACTCCATTGCACCTAACAAGAATAATAATCTGATGCTAGATTTTAGACCAATTGAATGCTCCTTCAATAAAAATGCCGGCATTTCATCTAAACCTTATGGAGGTGCTGACAGGATGTCATTATTGTAAGTAGAGTTCCTGGTGAGCCATGCCTCCTTACCTGATCTTTTATTTATTTACATTGAAGTCCTCCCTGATCTTTTCAGCTAAGGAGGAAAACAGAGATTTGAGGAGATGTTTACCAATCCTTTCTAACACTCATTCTACACTTGTCTTCCAGCCACAATATTTATTGTGTGTTTGATCCACCAACATTGTCCTTTCTCTCATCTTGACTAAACCTTAGAGGCAAGCTTCTAGATTCTAGATCCCTGATCTTCCTTTTCTTAGAGCATTTATTTTACAACACTTATAATTATAAATCTTTCCTGTAGGCTTTTGACATGTAAAAGCTCTTAAAAGCCTTATGCGAATTTTACAACCTCTCTTTAAGAACCCAGGAACTATCTCTTTGAAATGTGATATACAAAGGGGATAGCACCACTTTGCCTACTTTCTGTGGGAAGCTTGTAGCTGAATTCTGCAGTTGCCCTTCTCTAAGTTACAAAAATCACCTGTCTTAAAGAAAGGAGATTGTTTTCCCTTTGGATAAAGGAAACTATAAATGCAGATAGCCTATGACTTCCTCCCAGTATTTGCCAGGAACTATTCATGTGCTCACTCTTGCTGTTAGGTGCTGTTGAGTTGGGTCCCACTCATAGTGACCCTCATAGGGTTTTCAATGGCTGGTTATTTGGGGATTGCTTTGGGAGTGGATTGCCTGCAGCTATAGCACTGTGGCATCTGATCCCATCAGATCTCGGAAGCTAAGCAGGGTTAGGCCTGGTTAGTACCTGGATGGGAGACCGCCTGGGAACACCAGAAGCTGTAGGCTGGGAGAAGGACCTGGCAACCCCCTCCCAAAAATCCATCTGCCATTGAAAACCCTATGAACAGCAGAGAAGCACTGACTATAGTGTTTCCCCTGTTGTACAGAGGGTCGCTATGAGTCGGATACCGACTCAAGGGCACCTAAGAACAACAACAACTTGGGAGTGGATTACCACGTCCAGCCCACTCCCCAAAATGAATCTCCCATTGAAAACCCTATGAATAGCAGAGAAGCGCTAGCAATAGTTTCGCCTGTTGTACGTAGGGGCCACTATGAGTTCAACACCAACTCAATGGCACCTAACAACAACAACAACAACAACAACAAGGGAATGCTTGAATATATACTACCCAGAGGCCCATAAAGCCTCCATTTTTGTGGCACTCAAGATTGAAGCCAGGGCCTCAGACAGCACAGAGCAGCACTCTACCAAATGAGCTAACCCTTAGTCCATGCTCACTCTAGCCTTAAGAAAAACTCTCACCCCTTTTTAGCAGGCTGGAGTTTAAATTAGTTGCAGCTTGTCTCCTATTGCAGTAGCACTGAATAAAACTTTCTTGCCTGCTTAGCTTCAAGTAGTACAATTTTGTTTCGCTTTGATATGTGCATCCTGCCCATACTTGAAAACTTCTGATGATGAGCAAACATCCCAATATCTATTAGCTTGAGTAACCATTCTATCTATAATCAATCCTGACCTCATAATTCTCTCTTATAAGGAACAGTAATTGAGTCATTGGAACTTCTACCTACCAACCCTACCCTTGGGATCACCCCAGATTAAGCAGAATACTTCACACATCCTTGAACTAAAGAAAATTTCTTTTCATTTCTTTTCTTTCCTTTTTTTTTTCTTTTTCTTTTTTTAATTGTCCTGGGGAGTAAACTCAGGGCCTCATGCTTTTTGCAAATGCTCAACCACTGAACATATAACCAGCCCATTTTTTTTTTTACTGGGCATTTTGAAACAGTATCTTGCTAAATTATGCAGGCTGCCTCTGGCCTCAAATTTTCTATCTTCCTGCCTCTGCCTTCCAAATTCCTGGGATTAAAGTCCTGTACCACCATACTTGACTTTAAAAAAGGTTTCTTTTCCGGGTATGCCCCCTTCCCCTGTCCCAGAGCTTAGATTGTCTTTGTAAAAACATCTCCCTAAGGGAATGCTTGGGAGAAGGACCTGGCAGCCCACTCCCCAAAATGAATCTCCCATTGAAAACCCTATGAATAGCAGAGAAGCGCTAGCAATAGTTTCGCCTGTTGTACGTAGGGGCTACTATGAGTTTGACACCAACTCAGTGGCACCTAACAACAACAACAACAACAACAACAACAACAACAACGGAATGCTTGAATATATACTACCCAGAGGCCCATAAAGCCTGTAGCCATAGCACTGTGGCATCTGATCCCATCAGATCTGGGAAGCTAAGCAGGGTCAGGCCTGGTTAGTACTTGGATGGGAGACCACCAGTGAACACCAGGTGCTGCAGGCATGGGAGACGGACCTGGAAACCCACCCCCAAAAATCAATCAGCCATTGAAAACCCTATGAACAGCAGAGAGACACTGACAATAGTGTTTCTCCTGTTTTACATAGGGTCCCTATGAGTCAGATACCTACTTGACGGCACCTAACAACAACAACACAGGCCCATAAGAAGTAGTTGGAAGGATTTTTTCTCCCTCAGTAAAATAAAAATTTATGATGTGTCCCCATCAAGTTATCAGCTACAGATCAGGAATCATCACAATGAGTTACAAATGCATTCACCTTTCAGTGATGTAAATAAAAGCAATCTACTTGAAGTTTAAGCAAGGATAACAAAACTCTTTGGTGCCCCTAAAAACTACGAAGATAAAACTATTATCCAATCATTTGAGGGGGAGGCAGTGAAAGGATAACAGCTGATAAATTTGTTCTTAGACTATGATCAAGACCTTGAAATACCTGTAAAGTTCAAAAATTTGTTGTTCTTTTATCCTGTGCCTTACCTACAGTCTTTATCATACATATTATATTTACAGTCCTACCATCAATATTTTACATTTTTCATTTTAGTATCTAGACATTTCCCTATTGTGGATGTTCCCCTACATTCTCACCCCCATCAACACTTACTTATCAAATGTCCTATTATATCAAACACAATTTAATATTAAGAGGTAACCAGTCAGTCATAACCAGTGAGTCAAGGAGTTAGCCAAGTTCCCCTAGCATTTATTAAGTAGCTTTTCCATCCAAGAAAATAATACAAGAAACAAGTGGGTTAACATTTGAATCCAAGAGGCACATATGGTACCATTCTGAAGGAAGGATGGAAATCACAAAATAACTACCTTTTCCTTTCTAAAATTTTATACACCCAAAAATCTCTAGTGCTCCCTCCTATTGCCCCTTTATATTAAAAAGTAGCCTCTTAATTTCCATAATCAGTGTAGGATTTTATTTGTATCTTTCTTGTGGAATGTGCTTTCAAAATAATTTTATTGTATTATACAGTAATCAGGCTGGGGTTTAACTCAGTTGGTCAAGCGCTGTTCTGCACACTCTGGAGGCCCTGGGTTTGATGCCTCGCCCTACAAAAAAGGAAGAAGGAGTTGAGAGCCCATTCCCAAAACAATCCTGGAACAATTAGCCATTGAAAACCTGTGTCTAGCAGAGAAGCACTGACATAGTGTTGGGCATGGCACAGTGTCAGAGAGTGTTTCCTTCTGTTGTACATAGGGTCACTATGAGTCAGATCTGACAAGATGGTCCTTATCAATAAATATAGTGATAGTACTTTCACAGGCATACAATTCTACACAGGCAAAAAATATTTATCTTATTTTCCCATAATAATCAGTATAGTGCCTCAGTTATTATTATCTTAATAAAGCATTGTTGTTGTTATTGTTGTTAGGTGCCATCTAGTCCTGTCCAACTCATAGTGACCCTCATAGGGTTTTCAATGGCATATTGTGTGGGTATTGCCTTGGGAGTGGGTTGCCACATCCTTCTCCCATTTTTGTGGCGCTGGGAATGGAACTCGGGACCTTAGAGACTGCAGAGCAGTGCTCTACCCACTGAGCTAAATCCCAGCCCCTAATAAAGCATAGCATATTTTAATAAATGTATTTATAACTGTAAAAATTGAGAAGATTTCTTTATTTAAGATAATCCCAGCAGTTATATAAGACATGGAAGGGACTTAATATTTACTTCCACTTTTCTGGGAGGTTAAGTGATTTCTCAGTGCTCAGTGCTCAATGTGAGAAATCAGCCCTCCTGAGCAATGAATGCACATCTAATTAGGAGTGTGGCTATGCACTTAGGCCTGAAGTCTCAGCGTCTAGGTTTGTTGCAGGCACATGCCAGTTGTAGTTATTTGGAAGGATATTGTGGGAAGAAGACTAAATCATGCTACTATTAAAATTTAGCATGCACATCCAAAAGTACATGTATGTATGCATGAGAGAGTCAAACAAGCATTTTACTAGATCTCATTCTCTTCAGAACAGATTAAACCTATGTACACATTCCATTTTGGTCTAGAAAAGAATGATTTCTCCATTGCAGGCATGAGGAAGAGACATAAATATGGAAGAAGGAGATATTATCCATACTCACTAATACACAAACAAATAAACAAAAACCCAGGCAGATCATTTTCTTGCAGGAAAAAGTGATGATAGCTCTTCATACATGAAATAACTCCATCCCTCAGAGTCCAAATCTTTTCAGTCCAGGAAAGGAAACCAATGTTCATGAACTCATTGCCCAAGTCTTGATCAATCTTAATATGTTGTAAAAAACTATTTGTGTACCTGAAATGATTTCTTTTCTTTTGCCTTGATATTGCTTCAAATGGACTTATATGGAGGTAGAAATGGAAGTAGGAATGAAGAAACAAAGTGAGAGCTGCTTTCCCAGCTGTGGAAAATTGTGAATTGGGCACAATCATGCATAAAACCAGGCATCATGTTTTTAAGAGATAAAAGGGTCAAGAGACTTGCAAGAGCTACAGAAAAGTAATAAAAAAAGTAATTAAAATATCTTCACTTTCCTAAAAAAATGAACTTCAACTTTAAAGAATTATAAGAAGTCCATTAGTCATCCTGAATGCAAATGAGATCTGATTTCTACTACTAAGCATGTAGCCAGGGATTCATCTAGTTTCTTGGTCATCATAGGATACTAATGATTCATTGAATGTTCCTACATAATGTGCTTTATACTCAAATAGTTAAAACTATTTTTTAAAGGAATTAAATTTAGACTTAAAACTTTAAAGGTGGTATTCCATTCAGTTATCAAATACCTTCTGCATAATGCAGTCAGAAGGACTGGGACAACCGGGGACATTCCCAGTGAAAGAAGCCAACATTCTCACTAATGTCTCCTGGCCCTCTAGGTCTGACAATGCTATGAATATTGGAGAAACCTACTCTTCTATTGTTCTACATAATCCTATGTTCTGCACTCAGAAGTTTTCTAGAATATGTCTAATCTCCTTCCTATATTGTATTAAATTTTTTTCTGAAAAAGTACAGGCAGAAATAAAGACATATTAAAGAATTTATTTTGCTCAAATGATATGAGGCAACCAAACAGTTCAAAAGAAAATTCAAAACGCAAAATGACATGGGGTGAAGGAATGTTGAGCTAAATTACAAATGACAAACTTGTTTTTCCAATGGGGGAGAGAAAAGGCAACTGAAATTCTACTGAAGAAGACAGAATTTTCATATCCATCAGTTACCTACAATTTACAGAGGTGTGAAATAGCTGAAAGACAATAAACAAGCCTAGAATTGACAGCCCAGCTGGGTGTGCAATAGATCATGAATTTGTTTCCACCAAAGTACTATTTTTGTAAATACTGAAGTAGAAGCTTAATGCCTTATATGTAATTCCAAATTGCAACAAAAGAAGAAAAAGCCTTGAAAAATGAAAACAATTTTTCATATGTGGTGCTTATATATTCTTCTTTGTGGGAATATTCATTTAATTCACTGCAGAAATATTAATGTGTTTTATTATAAGTATTGCTCCAGATACCAAGGGAGGTATTAATACTATATACTTCATGTACATATTAGCTTCCTCAAATCAGAAATCTTCTGAGTTCTAAAATCTATTTAGATCCCTTTAGATGGTTTGTCAGAGTCAGTTTATACCTTCACCAATGGTACACATCTCTTCCCAACTTCACATTCTGTGACTTCAATTTAGTAATTATAATCAGGTCCCTCTCCCCGGCCCCTTCCCTTGTGTGTTTGTATATGTGTGTATCTTTCTGAGAGCCAGCAAAATATTTGCCAGTATTCCATTAAACCTAAAGATTTCAGATCAGGCTGGGGGTTAGGTCAGTTAGTAAAGTGCCACTCTGTGCTCTCTGAGGTCTTCAGTTCAATCCCCAGCACCAAATAAAAGGAAGAAGGATTTGGCAACCCACTCCTGATACAATCTCAAACCAATCTGCTACTGAAAACCCTATGAATTGCAGAGAAGCACTGACATAGTACTGGGCAGAGTGTCATGGAGTCTTTCGTTCTATTGTACCTAGTTGTTGTTGTTGTTGTTGTTGTTAGGTGCTGTCGAGTCGGTATCCAACTCATAGTGACCCTCATAGGGTTTTCAATGGCTGACTGTTCCGGGATTGCCTTGGGAGTGGATTGCCAGGTCCTTCTCCCATTTTTTGTGGTGCTGGGAATTGAACTCGGGACCTCAGAGACTGCAGCACAGCGCTCTACCCACTGAGCTAAATCCCAACCATAGGGTCACCCTAATTCAGACCTGATTTGACGGCACCTAACAACAACAACAAAGGTTTCAGATAAGGGATTATGAATGTGCACCCCAGCAATTTGCATAATAGATGTGAAGACAAATAAGCTGTACTCTCTGTCCTTAAGAAATTCACAATCTATTTTTAGTTTTTTGAGGTACCTCCATATTGATTTCCATAGTGGTTGCACCAATTTACAGCTCCTACAAGCTCAGAAAGAGAAACAACACATGTTCTCACTCATATGAGAGAGCTGACTCAAAATTACAAGAAGGAAAAATCCTACTCAAAGGTCAGATCACATTAAAAGGGGGGGAGGGAAGATAAGAATGAAGTCAATATAAATGGACCAGAAATCGCATGTAATTGTTCTAACAAGATAGAAACAAAGACCACTACAGGAAAAGTTTCTATCTTAAACAGAAATGGAACCCAAGGACATATAGAAAAATACTATATAGTAAAAGATAGAGAAGACTTGGATGGGAAACTTAGATGGGAAGGGGGGAGGGGCGAAACATAGAGGAGGGTAAGGGGTAACCTATATGAATAATGCTTATCAAATTGCATATATGAAAATTGTCACAATGAAAAGCATGTCAAAATGAATCACATTATGATGTACATTAAAAATTTCTAATAAAAAAACTTAAAAAAAATGAAATTCACAATCTATTGAAGAATTGATGGCCTAATAAACAAATTTACTTATTTATAAATATAAGATTGTTCTATGGCTTACACTTCCACTAATACAGCTCGTTCTAGACAGCCTGTGTCTACTGTCTACCATAAAATGAATTAAATCTAAGTGATATCAGCTCATGAAATATACAAGAGTGTGAGGTTATCCACCAGATGCTATAAAAGCATTCTATCAAGAATAGACCATGTAGAAGACATAACTGGAATATGAAAAACCACACATTTTACTCAGTAATAACTTGTGATAAAGGCTAAAAACTTCCTTTCAAATAATGATTTTTTTTGGAAAAAAGAGATTACATAATCAAAACACAATTTATGAATTTTCTATTTACTCCATGCTGTGAACATTAGCCTCATTTTAATGGGGCACTTTTTAAATCTAACAAAAAATATCTTCAAACTGACTATGTGGCAGGTCCTTTGCTAGGTATCAGTTTTAATAACAAATAAGCTTTCATTCTACTACTAAGGAACTTTTATTCTAGTGGGAAATAAAACTGTAAGCATAAAATCATGATAATACACTATCAGGTGACATAATAGAAGTACCCAGCTAAACACAGATAGAAGTAATTAACTCCCTGAGAAAGGGGTAGAGGAAATCTTATAAAGCAGATACCATGAAGGATTAATAGGACTCCATCAGAGAAGGGAGGAAGGGTATTCCAGTTAGAGAGAGGTATATATGCAAAGTTATGCACACCCTCACACAACATAGGATCATTTAAGAAGAGATGTTAGATTCAAAAATGCAATGGAGGGGACACAGTTAAGATTTCTGTGAACTTAAGAGTTAAGTTCTGGTTTTAAAGGTTTATTTTTTATATAAAGATCCCACTAGGAAGAAGAAAATACAAAATAAATAGATAAATAAAATCTCCTGGATATACAGGTGCAAAGTTTACAGCCTTTGATCTTTCTGAGACCATAGCAAATCTCTGGAGAGAAAATATCTTGACCTCACTGGAGATTTTTGTCTTCTGGACCTAATGAAGTATCTCATGCAGAGTAGCCAATTATTAAACAATGTATGAACCAAAGAAAAGAAACTAAATAGTAAAAGAGGAAAATTGCCATCTTCATTTCCTATTTTGCTTTGGCTGCTATAGTCATAGTCTTTAAAATGCTGGAATCATTCTCCCTTCTCTGTCTACATGGCTCTGCTTACTCATTTCCTATAACTCTCGCTTTCCTTCCTTGAATTCTAGCATCATCGAAGTCAGCTCTTCCTGTAGGCTTGGAGGGAAAGTCGCTTCACACACATTCCCCTGAGGACATTAGCATTGCTATTCTCTTTGCAGAAGGCCTACTCTGGTCACCATGTCAAAAAGAACAATCCTCAGCATCCACAACATGAATTATATTATAGACACTTTTTCTTCCATTAAATTTATAAGACCCATACCAATTTATACTTTGTTTTACTCACACTTATTCCTAACACCCAAATTATTTCCTGGTACCTAGAAGGTAAATAGTAAGTTTTTCTTTAATAGATGAAGGAAAGAATAAACGTTCTGTTCTCCATGATCTTTTATGGGTTCTTTCCTCAGATCTTTTTGAATACATACCATGTATTAGTAAGCTTGAATAAAGCAAAAACCAAAACAAACTACCCCACCAACAAAAATCACTAATTATAATCAAATTTCAAAACATATGGAAATGTACTTCAGAGGAAGTAAGTAAATCTATAATAACTTACTTGCTAAGGAAAATCAAAAAAATACTAGATTCAAAATTAAAAGTTGATTTTAATTTCATGGTTGCCCCCCCAATGGCCACTTTCTTTTTCTTAATTAAAAAGTCTCAGTCCAAAGACTAGAATAAGCTTCAAATAAAATACACATTTTCAAGAATCTCTTGTACCTAGGTGTAGATAAATGACAAATATAAGCCAAAATGTCTTGTGGGAATTCCAATAATGATGTTTTTAAAAATTAAATGTGGATTAGAGATGACTTTATAATGTCCCTTCTTCCTTTTTTCCTTTCTGTTTACTAGAATGTGTACATGATGTGTAATGCTTTGGCTCCCACTGTAGATCATGTTTTGATTTTGAGATGGAAACTTTTGTGCCAGAATGTTGGGAGAAGAAAAAAAAAAGAAACCTAGATTCTTGGTAATTCCATAGTCATCAGGTCAACTCTGTATATTATTTCCAGACTTTTCTATAGGGCAGCAAAACCTTGTGTGTTCATGTTACTGATACTTTTATTTTTTGTAATATCTGCTGAATAAATTTCATATTTCATATAAATATCTTAAAATATTCTGATAATCATGTTTATGATTGCAATGTATTTTCCAGATTGCAGAGTAAACATGAAAGCCATATTTACTACACACAATATTGAATATGAGATAAAAAGAAGTATTACTGTAGCATTACTGTTTATATTGCCATTGTTGATATATGCACCACCTGTTTTAGGTAAGGACATCTGTTAATTTTCATGATTTCACTAAGTCTTGCATAAATATTAATTAAGCACAATAGCTCTGAAAGCAAACTAAATGCTTGTTGCTGTGGATTTAGAAGCAAAGCACTCAGGGTAATTACATGCTCAGATTGGAAACTTTTAGTAGTTTATAAAAACACACAACTGTTAAAGGCCCAGGCAATCTAGATGCAAGGAAAAAACTGTAGGAAACTGAAAAAAAATCTCTAAAGTTACCAGATAGCCAAATACTTGGGAATTGTATACAAACTGGCATCTCTCTTTCAGTTTACGTAAACAGTAAGATTTCAGTGTTGCTCCCATTGAGAAGGTAATAACAATAGATAGCAAATACCTACATACTTCTAAATATATTTACTAGGTATGGGATTCTACAAAATTCTATATATGTGTCTGTTTATAATGTGTGAGTGTGTCAAATCACTTAAACATCACAGTCATTGTATGCAATGCTATTATTATCTTCTTTTTTTAGGTGAGAAAACAGAAGTATAGAAATGCTAAATAACTTGCTCAAAGCTCCAGATATAGTAAATACTGGAGCTGGGATTAAAATCCAGGCAGCACTGCTCCAGATTCCATTTGATTAGTCATCCATCATACTTTGTGACAACTGCACGATGGCTGTGAAGAAATAATAACTTGGGAGCAATCACTGGGAAGTTCTATCCAAATGGCTAAGTTGGAAATTTGCCAAATAAAGGAAGAGAAATTGGTGTCCCAGCTAGAGAGAATAACATTTAAATCTTGAGGTATTAGCCAAATATCTTGAGGACATGATCCCAGTACCACCTGGAAGTGTTTTCTTGTTCTGCCCTTTGGACAAAGCTAAACACAATTTAGAACCACAATTCTCTCCACCCATTTCATTACAAAACAGTGGACCACTAATTTGGACAGCTAATCAAGTAATTGCTTTTGATGACCATTATGGTATGGGGATAATATCCTCATTCTTACAGTTAGAGGATATTTGAGAAAAACTCTTAATAGTTTTTCTCACTTACATTTTGATCTTTTAAGAGTAAAATCAAAAGGTATGTCATTTTGGCTAATGCAGTAGAATTGGGAATTGTTGGTAGTCATGGGATTATTGGTTGCATGTATTATGGTGGCAAACACTGGAGAAACACTGATATAGTAAAGTCTAATGAAGGACAGATTGGGCTCAAGAAGCTAAGGATGTTGGCTCTGCTGTGTAGTAGTTGAAAGGTCTTCTGTAGATTTTCTCAAACAGTGATAGCCTCCCTTTTCTAGTAAGCAAGACAAAGGGGCATCATATGCAAATCTTGATTCCAAAGATCTGCTTTCTTGCCCAAAATTATGATTGTCTGGTAAATAATCAATCTGCTCACTCTGGGAGCTGTGAGCATAGTAAGATCACATTACTAGTGACAGAATGAAGTTGAAGTATTAAGAGATTATAATGTTTCCTTCCTTCCTTCCAACTGATTACTGTATTGATTGACCATGTATATATTCCAAGTTTTTTGTCATATATGTTACATGGTTAGTAGTCAACTTCAAGTTTCATAGTAGCTAATATAAATTAAAAATGAAAACAGCAGAAAAAGAGCTGAGACAGCATTTAGGTACTTCTTCCAGCACAAAGAGAAAATGGCACAAAGGGAAATTTACTCCAATAGTGAACTAGAATAACAAGGATTTAAAATTAGACTTGTAATATTCGTGTGGTATGGAGTAAATGTCCACCCAACATTGATATGCCGAAGCCCTACAATGCAACATGATTGTGTTTAAGATAGGGCTTCGAGGGAAGTAATTAAAGTGAAATGAGGCCATAAAGGGTAGGGGTGTGATTCAAAATGATTAATAACCATACAAAAAGAGACACCAGAGACCTCATTCTGTTGTGTATATGAGGATACAGTGAGAAGACGCTCATGTGCAAACCAAGACAAAGAGACCTCCCAGAACTCAATCTTTCTGGCATCCTGATCTCAAAATTCTACCCTGCAGCACTGGGATGGGATAATTTTTTGTTGTTTAAGCCCTTCAGTCTATAGTATTTTGTTATAGCAGTCCAAGTAGGCTAATGTACTCCAGAGATTTTCTTTGCACTTTTTACTACATAATTCCTAGTTAGTGGTTGGAATATACTTGAAAAATGTATGTTGGGATAGTTGATGAGCCTGGGAGCTCATATTACATATTAGCATTCTTACCAGATTCTACTGGAATAGTGCTGCATAGAAACTGTAGTAGGGTTATTTTCTGTTTCTGCAAAATCTGTAATTGGGATTATAATGAGAACTGCATTACATCTGTAAATTACATTTGGTAGTTTAGACAATTCTACAATATTGATTCTCCCAATTCATGAACAGGGGAGGTCCTTCCATTTTCTAGTATCCTCTGCAATTTTTTTCTTTAATATTTGCATTTTCTTTGTAAAGATCTTCAGGGTCTTTGGTTACAATAGTCCCCAAGTATTTAATTTTTTGGTGAGCTATTGTGAAAGGATAGTTGCATTAATTTCCTGCTCCTCATGTTCACAATTGGTATAAAGGAAGGCTACTGATTTTTGAGTGTTAATTTCATATCCCGATACTTTGCTTGAAGGAGTTAGTTAAGTCTAAGAGTTTTCTAGAAGAATTTTTAGGGTCCTTCAGGTAAAGGATTATGTCATCCACAAATAAGGATAATTTGACCTCTTCTTTGCCCATCTGTATCCCTTTGATTTCTTTCTCTTGTCTGATTGCTCTGGCTAGGACGTCAATCACAATATTAAATAAGAGAGGAGAGAGTGGACATCCTTGTCTTGTTCCTTTTCTTAGAGGAAATGATTTCAATTTTTGCCTGCTTAACATGATACTGGCTATAGGTCAGTCATAAATGGCCTTTATGATGATAAGTTATTTCCCTATTATCCCATCTTCTCCAGGATTTTTATCATTACATTGTACTTTGTATTGTACTTTGTCAAAGGCCTTCTTAGCATTGATTGAGATGATCATATGATGTCTGTCTGCAAGTCTCTTGATACATTGAATTACATTGATTTTCATATGCTGAACCAGCTTTGCATCTGTAGAATGAAGCTTGCTTGATCATAGTATACGATATGGAAACAGAAAGTACCACATATAGCCCAAACAATCGTGAGCTACAAAACTAGTGCAGACAGGATCACAATATCTGACTTTAAACTATACTACAGGGATATAGTACCAAAACCAGTTTGGTACTGGCATACTAATAGGCTTGAAGACCTAAAGGAAGAGAATTGAAGTTCCAGAGATACACTCACACAACTATGGCCACCTGATTTTGACAAGGAGGCAAAATGGAGAAAAGATAACCTCTTCAATGACTGGTGCTGGGAAAACTGGATATCCATCTGTAGAAGAGTGAATGTAGAGGGGTATCTCTCCATTTGCATAAGAGTGGACTCAAAATGGATAAAAGACCTCAATATAAATCCAGAAATCTTAAAACTACTGGAAGAAAATATAGGCCATACACTCCAACACACAGGCATAGGAAAGTATGTCTTTAACAGGACTCTAATCACTCAGGAAATGGCACCAAGAATTAACAAATGGGATTACATGAAATTAAAAATCTTCTGTACTGTAAAGGAAATAATCAACAGAAAATCTTCATATGCTACACATCTAACTTCTAAAATTTACAAAGAACTCAAGAAAGTAAATTCCAAAAGCATAAATTACCCAATACACAAGTGGGCAAAGGAAATGAACAGACAGTTCTCAAAAGAGGAATTTTGTAGGGTTAAGAAACATGAAAAAATGATCAATATCCCTAGCCATTAGTGAAATGCAAATCAAAACAACTCTGAGATTCCACCTAACACCTACAGGAATTGCCAAGATCAACAAAACAAATAATAACAAATGCTGGCAAGGATGTGGAGAAAAAGGAACTCTTTTACACTGCTGGTAGGACTGTAAATTAGTTCAACCACTTTGGAAATCAATATGGAGATGCCTAAGAAAACTAAAATTAGAACTGCCATATGATCCAGCTATACCACTCCAGGGAATATACCCAAAGGGAGAGAAGTCATCATACCACAGAGACAAATGCGTCTATATATTTAATGCAACACTCTGTATAATAGCAAGGATGTGGAACCAACCAAGATGCCCATCAACAGAAGAATGGACAATAAAATTATGACATTTTATCTATCTATCTATAGACAGATAGATATATTGTTGTTGTTAGGTGCCTTTGAGTCGGTATCCAATTCATAGCTACCCTTATAGGGTTTTCAATGGCAGATTGTTTCGGGATTGCCTTGGGAGTGGGTTGCCATGTCCTTCTCCCATTTTTGCAGTGCTGGGAATTGAACTCAGGACCTCAGAGACTGCAGAGCTGCACTCTACCAACTGAGCTAAATCCCAGCCATAGATAGATATAGATATACACAATGCAATATTACTCAGCAATAAAAAAAAAAAATGAAACAACACCATTTGCAGCTAAATGGATGGAACTGGGGAATATCATTTTAAGTGAACGAACAGAGGCTCAAAAAAAGAAATACCTTATGTTCATATGTAGGAGCTACATATGTAGCTCATATGTAGGAGCTAAATCTTACCTAAAGGAGGAAAAAAAACCTATGCATAAGTAGACATAAAAATCCACAATTAAACTTAGCACAGAAGGGAAAATATGAAGAGTAGGAAGAAGGAGGGAGGGGACTAGCATAGGGAAGTGAAGTTGTGGAAGGTAGTAAGGGGAGGAGAAACAATGTCAAGGGAGAAATGGAGAGAGGATAATCTTAAAGTAAATGATGTAATTTCAGGAGTGCATGGAAAAATAGGGGAATATAACCCTATATGTATATGTATGTATATATGTGTGTGTATATATATATACATATATGTGTGTGTGTGTGTAGTCTTTTACTTCATATTAGTCAAAAGGTTCCATAAGGTTTGTGAATTGGTGAAAATGTAATCAAAAGTGATGTAATAGTTGCATAATGGAAAATACAAATGTCGTATTACTCTGTACTCACCCAACATTTATCAATAAAGTGAAAAAGAAAGAACCTGTAGTGGGGATATTCTGGTGGCCATTGATACTGCATAATTAACATTAACCAAGAAAATAAATATGCCACTGGGTACCAAATGCTTAAATTGTCAAATCTAGGACTACTACACATAATACTATTACCATTTTTACTGCTATTCTATTCTGTGTTTATTACCAACACCCCAAATTTGAATATAATTTAAACAAAAACACTCAGAATCTATCTGTTTTTAAAACTCTTTATTTTGTGTCTGTGACGTAGTATTATCTCAACATCAAGGAAGAGAAAGATGGAAGTCAGATGGGGAGGCTGAATGTTGGGAAGATAATACGTGGATGAGCCAATGCACAATGTAAAGTCCCGGAAAAAAGTTCAGTGCCTTCTACTCAACACTTTCTAAACCAGATTGTATATCCATCTTTCTATACTAAGCTATTTGACATCCACTATTTTCTAATTCTTGGGGCTGGGATTTAGCTCAGTTGGTAGAGTGCTGCGCTGCAGTCTCTGAGGTCCCGAGTTCAATTCTCAGCACCGCAAAAATGGGAGAAGGACCTAGCTATCCACTCCCTAAACAGTCAGCCATTGAAAACCCTATGAGGGTCGCTATAAGTCGGATACCAACTCAACGGCACCTAACAACAACAACAACATTTTCTAATTCTAAAAAACACACATATTTCCAAGCAAACTAATCAATTGCAGGATGGAAGGGATTATTTCTAGCAGGTGAAAATTTCTCTCAAAACATGCCTAGTGAAACCAGTTTGAACATTTGGGAGTGTCACCAATTAGCTGCAGTGATTGTTGTCTAGATAACTCTGGGAACTACGGTAGTTGAACAACTTCAGAAAAATTCATTAGATTGATTAGTACAATTAACTCAGAAATTGACATACAAAAACAGGTAGGAAGCCCCTGCTGGGTCCAAGAAGTAAATAAAAGGCATTCCCCTGGCCTTGACTGCATAAATAAGAGGGAGTCCATGGAAATGTCCCCGTGGGAGAGCACAAATACAAAGCCGGTCTGGGAAAAGACCATGCTCTGGACTGGTTCAAGAAAGAAACAAAGAAAAGAATTAAGAAATGCTAGGAAGGCAAAAAGCCTGAAGATTGCCCAAAGAACAGACACTCTTTGGCAGGCCCAGAGGCCAAAGAGCTAAGAGAGAAATTTGCGGAGTATTCAGGAAAACTGAGAGGCAAAGAGTCTGTTTGTAGAGAAACATGGCCTTCTTTGTTCATAGCTGGTAATGAGATTAATCTGTTTTTTGTGAATAAATGGAACAAACAAAAATAAAAAGGGAAATTCCCGTTAAAAGACTCCTATTAAAACATCGATTCCTTTTGTATATTATCTTTTTTTTCTTTTTATCGGAAATTTTTAATGTACACCTTAATGTGATTCATTCTCAAATGCTTTTCATTGTGACATTTTGTATATTTTCTTGAAGTGCCAACCTTATCTTACACTGATTTAAGTTTTAATGTACACGCATAACAGCTCCCATTTTTTCCTTTCTTCTTGCATTTCTTTTACTTTTTATTTTAATGTAATTTTTATACTGTTAAAATTAGAACTCAGAGCCTTGTGCAACCTAGGCAAGTGCTCTATGACTGAACCATATTTCTAGCCCTTGTTGTTGTTGTTAGGTGCCACTGAGTTGGGTCTGACTTATAGCACCCCGCATAGGGTTTTCAATGACTAATTGTTTCAGGATTGTCAGTGGACTGCCACATCCTTCTCCCATTTTTACAGTGCTGGAGATGGAACACAAGTACTCAGGAAGTGCAGAGGAACAGTCTACAAACTGAGCTAAACCCAGCCCCATTCCCAGCCCTAGTCGTTTTATTTGAATATGTAACTACTAAATCTATAGATTTCTACTATGATCACAACTATAGCTATACTATGATTTTCATTTTTGCTGGTAATGCTTACATAAGGAAGACTAATCTTACCATTTCATTTGTGATGGGGAATGGAAAATAGATTCTGGTTATTCTTGTAGCCGATGTTCTCAGAGCTAAGGTACCCCCATGTCTATCTTCCAGTTAGCCAGTCAAAAAGACTGAAGACACCAAGTAAACACTGATATACCTACTCTGATTTTAATTGTCCCTTTTCTGTGAATCAGGCATTGACTTACCAAGTGGCAAAAGATGGTTATCTCGAGTTTTAATTTTATCCTGTTGGATAATTTCTTCCAGGAGAAAGAGAAGATTTTCATGAGACCAAATGGGTCCCTTGGTTACAACAGGCTAGTTCTTTTCCTAAGTGACACAAAGAAGTGCAATATAAGAGACAGAGGAGGGAGGACAGCCCACAAATGGCATATATTGCAAAAGACCCAGGGGAATCCCAGAAAGAGGAAGAACGAACACACAATCTTTCTATGAATTTCTCCATTTACTAAACAAAAAATGAAAGTGAAAACAAATGACATCATCAAGATTCCTCCCAATATTCTGTGTCATAGAGGAACAGTTTGCAAACAACTCATGGGAGAAATGGGACAATCTCATATTCTGCAAGGAGTGCAATACATGGGTAGAGAAAAAATGCCAAAGTCATTCTTTCTGAAAACACTGATTACAGATAGAGAGCAGCAATCACAGAGCAGCTGAAGAAATTCAAGATCATTTTCAGTTCTGGGGAAGGAAGTCATTAGAATGTTAATGTTTCCTTTAAGCTCATTAATAATGGTATCTGGTTACACACAATCTGTAAATTATGGGAGGACAAAATTAAAGAGTGTGTAGCTGGAAAGACTGAAGGATCATCAGATTTAAAATTTGGTTTTATTAAGTCACATGGAATGAACAAAAATTTTCCATCACATAAGCACATATGCAGAAACTTGGATATAATGACTAATAATATCTAATATTTATGAAGTACTTCATTCTAAGCTATCTTCTACATGTTTTACGTGAATTATCTCATGATACTATAATTTTATAGTATAATAATATTTATCCCCATTTATAGGCAACATTATATAACTTTATAACATAATTCAAAGCCCCATATTATGGAAAAGAAAAGTAAAGTTCAGCAAGATAAAGTAGCTCACGTTACAAAGAGTAAATACAAATAATGCCTACAAAGCCATGATATAAAAATGTTATTTTTCAGAAGTTAGTGAACTTTAATTATAGAGAGAAAATGGAGTAAAAAAACCAGATTTTATAATTAAAAGGGCTTTAGATTGAATCTTGCTTGTATTACATACTGGCTGTGTGTGCTTGTTTAGGCAGATTTCTGAATCTTGTTTATTTCCTAATGTTTAAAATGAAAGCACTACTAGCTACCTTGCAAGTTTGTTATGCAAATTCAATGAAGAAATGCATGTGTAATTGGTAGTAAATATGTAGCAGGTGATAATGTTAACAGTCATTCTTAACTGTTTTGTTCCCTCAAATTCCTTGACTGTCACCCAATAAATGACAAACGTGATTATTCTTAGAAACTTTGGTGCATACTGGACCCTCAAAGAATGTTAGTGTTAAAAAGAATGTTTATCTCATTCTTTCCCATGTCTCTTCATATAAGGACTATTTATTAGTGACCCAACTGGCAAACAAACTATATAGAATAAAGAAAGTAAATTAAAAAGGGGCAATTACAAAATATTGATGTTTAAGTGAAGAAAACTACCGCTCTGCTTAAACATTTTCTTGATAAAAATATATTTTGGAAAAAAAGCATTACAGTTATCCTTACAAAACAATCAGATTCCTTTTACAAATGAAGTCATCAATAAAGCCAAAATCTAACATTAAAGTCTACTATACAAGTAACTAAAGGTTGCTATGAGTTGAACCCCACTTGACCACCTAACAACAACAAATTTATGTTGTTGTTGTTATCCTGCCAACAACCACTGTGACATCCGATCCTGTCAGATCTCAGAAGTTAAGCAGGGTCAGGCCGGTTTAGGACTTAGATGGGATACCACCTAGGAACACCAGGTACTGTTGGCTTGGGAGAAGGATCCAGCAACCCACTCTCAAAAGCCAATCTGCCATTGAAAACCCTATGAATATCAGAGATGCAGTAACAATAGTATTTCACCTGTTGTATGTAGGATTGCTAGGAGTTGGATACCAACTTGACAGCCCCTCCGAACAACAAACAATGGTTAGCTCAGTAGACAGAGTGCCTGCTCTGCACTCCTTGAGGACCAGGGTTTGATCCACCGCACCACAAAAATGGAAGAAGGACCTGGCAATCCATTCCCAAAAAACAATCCCAAAACAATCAGCCAATGAAAACCTTATGAGAGTCACTATGACTCGGACCTGATTCACCAGCACCTAACAACAACAAGAGTTAATATGTCCTCAGCCATTCACCCTGGCATCTGATCTTGTTGGATCATGGAAGCTAAGCAGGATCAGACCTGATTTGATGGCACTTAACAATAACAACTGCAACCACCACAACAACAAGCAGGGTTATGTCTGGTTAGTACTTAGATGGGAGATTATCTGGGAATACTAGGTACTATATAGGCTTGGAAGAGGGACGTGGCAGCTCACTCTCAGAATAATCAGCCATTGAAAACCCTGTGAATATCAGAGAAGAACTGACAACAGTTCCTGGCATGGAACAGTGTCAGGTTGTGATTCCTCTGTTGTACATAGGTCCATTATGAGTCAGACCTGATCTGATGGCACCTAATAAAAACAACAACAAAGGGTTAATATGTGTTGAAAACTTTTCAAATATGGCAGATATATTTCAGTGAGATATAACTCAACAGAAATCTGAATACTTGAAATTTGCTTAATGTTCTGTGCAGTTTTATGTTACTATTTTTATTCTAAAATATTTTGCTTTCACATCTCCTTTTGTTCTATGACCTCTAATTCTCATTAATTGTACTGAATTATCTGCCTGTGAACATTGGCATATTTTCCCCCATAATATCTTTCTACTATATTTGAATTAGAAAGATTAGCTCAGTCTCAAGAAACAAAAACAAAACAAAACAAAAAACCTTACTGGGACAAGAAAGGGCCTAAGGAAGGTGGGGAGCCAAAGATATCACATACTTTGGTGAGTAAATACAAGTCCAAGAGGTGGTTAAAGAATCAGGAAATATTTAAAATTACAAACTCAATCTTAAATTAAAATACAATCTCATAAAATATTCTAACTATACTCCATGTCAAAAAAGAGCTTTAGAGGAACTAAGAGGTGCTTGGGAGTTCCAACGATAAAACTTGAGGTTAAGAATTAATATGTTGTTGTTGTTAGGTGCCATCGAGTCGGTATCCGACTCATAGCGACCCTCATAGGGTTTTCAATGGCTGACTGTTTCGGGATTGCCTTGGGAGTGGATTGCCAGACCCTTCTCCCATTTTTGAGGGGCTGGGAATTGAACTCAGGACCTCAGAGACTGCAGTGCAGCTCTCTACCAACTGAGCTAAATCCCAGCCCAAGAATTAATATAGAACCATTAAAATTGGGGTAGACTTTCCAACCCCTTACCGTATGGTCTCAACTCCTATCTTTATCCACATCCTCACTCTGTTGCATCCATACAGCCTTACAAGCCATTCTTCTTCCAAGCCAGGTGGCACCCTCCTCATGATCTCTGTACTTCTTACTCTTTCTTCCCAGGACAGTTTTCTTCTATAGGGCTTGCTATTTTACCTCCTTTTGATATTTTACATAAATGTCTCCTCAAGATGCTTTTTTTTTTTACCACTCTAATTACATCTACGCCTGCAGATCTACCACCCTGGCATCTGATCCTGTCAGATATCAGAAGCTAAGCAAGGTCAGGCCTGGTTAGTCCTTGGATGGGAGACCACCTGGGAATACCAAGTACTGTAGGCTTGGTAGGCGGACATGGAAACCCACTCCCAATAAACAGTCAGCTGTTGAAAACCCTATGAATAGCAGAGAAGCACTGACAATAGTGCTGGGTATGGGACAGTGTCAGGTAGTGTTTCATCTGTTGTACATAGTGTTGCTACGAGGCATACCTAACTACAACAACAACAGTTATACCTACAAACCCTCTTCTGTGTAGCACTGGCTGGACTTGAACTCATGATTCTCCTGCTACAGTCTCCCAAGTGCTAGGTTTACAGGCATGTAGCACCTTGTCAACCCGTCTTTGTCCTCTCATAACACTATAGATGTGAACATTCTAATAGGATAATCACTACTCGGTCCCCTATGGCAATTACATTTGTTTTTGTTAGGTACTGTGGAGTTGTATCGGACTCATAAGGACTCTCATAGGGCTTTCAATGACTGATCTTTCTGGCATTGTTTTGGGAGTGTACTGCCACACACTGCTCCTATTTTTGCAGTGCTGGGGACATAACCATGGTCCTCAGGAACTACAGAACAGCGCTCTATCAACAGAGCTAAATCTCAGCCCATGGCTATAAAATTTAAATTAATTAAAATGAAACAAAATTTAAAATTCAATTCTTTAGTCATACTTACTTATTTCAAGTATTCAATATCCACTTGCACCAGGGGTTACCATATTGCACAACACAGCTACAGGATATTTCTGTCACTGAGGGAATTTCTATGAGAGAGGGCTGCTCTTGACATTCATATTCTTTGTATATTTGTTGTTTTCACTCATACTTTTTTAACGAACATATTCAAATCTACTGTACACTAAAAAGGCAAAGAATTTGGTCTGTTTTACTCTTTTTATTTCCAAAACTTATAACAATTCTTTGCCCATAGGAAATACTCAATAAATATCGATTGAATGAGTAAATGGATTAACACAAAACCATTCATTATTCCCTTAAGGAAAGGAACTAAGATAACAGTTGCATTGCTCCTCCATTCAGAGAATTTCAAAATGCCAAATTTCCCTCAGCTGCATTTCACCACAGCTATTTATTTGTTGCTTGTAATTGTCCAAATACCTTTAAATGGTAAATCTCTTAAGACCATGGCTTCCTGTGATCATTTGTCCTCCTGGGTAGAGTGAGAATCACTGAAATGTACCAAAGTTTATGGCAGAAAAGTCTGTCAGCTCCTAATCCTGCCAAAAGGCATTAATCATCATAAAGATTTTTGAGCTGAACAGGCTTTTTGTATCTACAATATTGTAGATACATATAGATTACTGATGGATAGACATCATCAGTTAATCTATTTAATTTTATAAGTTTAGCTATGCATTTACCTTGTAAAGATTATTTTTGTTCCTAATTATATTAATTAGAATACAGGCCTAAATGCAAGTGATTATTATCTTCCCTGGGTGACCTGGCAGGAAACACAAAGTGTTCCCAAGGTGCAAATTCATCATTGTCAATACTATAAAGGATTGTTATGTATGCATGCATTAAACATTTAAAGT
Organism: Pedetes capensis; assembly: GCA_007922755.1. Classification (NCBI taxonomy): domain Eukaryota; kingdom Metazoa; phylum Chordata; class Mammalia; order Rodentia; family Pedetidae; genus Pedetes; species Pedetes capensis. The sequence continues at coordinate 51,097 of VMDO01005962.1, read as the reverse complement.
AATAGCTTTCGAGAGGAATCCAAGCCTACAAAGTTCTAGGTCCATAGCTAATGAATCCAGTCTTTCTCAGTTTGAAGATGTGAGGTTTTTTAAATCATATTTCAACTAACTATAAACAGAATGAGCCTGCAACTGTAGCCCTGTGGCATCCGATCCAGTCAGATCTTAGAAGCTAAACAGAGTCAGGCCTGGTTAGTATTTGGATGGGGGACCGCCTGGGAATACCATGTGCTGTAGGCTTGGTACATGGATGCAGCAACCCACTCCCCCCAAAATCAATCTACCATTGAAAACCCTATGAACAGCAGAGAAGCACTGACAATAGTGTTTCCCCTGTTGTATGTAGGGTCACTATGAGTCAGATACCAACTCCATGGCACCTAAACAACAAATAAACAGAATGGAACTTTGAATATCAATGTATACAAAACTAAAATCTTTTAAGAGGTGACTCACACACGTTATCAAAATATAATCCTTTTCATCATTTTAGTATATTTACTAGTCCTTCTCAGATTGCTGCTACTTCCACTTTTTCATTTTTAAAAAAAATATATTTTTGGACAAATAATATTTGTACATACCTATGGGACAAAGTATAGTATGATAATTCAATACATGCATACTGTGCATGACAATCAAATCAGGCTAATTATTTCCATTTCCTCAAACATTTCTCATTTCTATGGGTTGAAACCTTCAGATTCTCCTTTTCTAATTATTTTGAATTATATAATAAATTGTTGTAGACTACAGTTACCCTATTGTACTATTAATAGGGAGTGCAAGACAGGAAGAAAAGGAATGAAAAGGGCCCTCTGTAGCCATCTGCTTCACAGGTACAATTTGAGATATGAATATCAATGTATCAGCTTCCTCTGAAATAAATTTGCAAATTCGTAACTGCTAGTAGATAATACTCTTTACAAATGGCATAGTGATGGCCAATAACACCTTTTATATATGAAGACAACATGTGCCTCCCATGTTAAGAGAAGCTGAGAAGCCTAAAAGCGGTTAGAAATAAGGCTTACCTGAGGATAAGATAAGGAAATGGGAGGAATATCTGTGCCCTAAGTGAGATGTGGACTAACAAACCTCAAAAGCCCCACCACTCAATGCAGTGGTTCATACTCTTCTACTGCTCAGTTTCCTGCTTTGTGACTTCTGCCCCAGACTGCAGAATTTTCTATCCCTTTCTATTTCCACCTTCCTTCCCCCAACATCAGCCTGAATGCCAAGCTTAAGAGCCCTGACTTTCAGGACACTGTCCTTCTAACTCCAATAAATTGCCCTTGAATTGCCCCCCCTTTTTTTGCATTCTTTTATCAATACTAAGGGACTCTGAGAGGGACCCCAAGCTCCCTGGCAGCACTATAGAACACTAATTCTTTCTGTCTAACTGTATTTTGGTACCCATTATCTCACCTCCCTAGAACCTTTCCCTGCAACTTATTCTATCTTCTAGTGACCACTATTCTACTGTCTACATTATGAGCTCAACATTACAATTTTCAAGCATACACTTAACATCCTGAGTATCTCTAATACACTGGCAGCTTTCTCTCCTTACCATTACAATAGTCTTGGCATTCACATACTTAACTGTCTTTACTTTATTCCATAGGTACCCAACTATTTCATATATATATATATATATGAGACAGAATTATGCTATGTAGTTTTGTTGGCCTGGAACTCTGGATTATTTTGCCTTAGCCTTCCAAGGGTTAGGATTATAAGCATGTGCCACCATGCCTGGCTGATTTGTATTTTTCTGCCACACAAATTTTAATCATGTAGGGAATGGAAATAGACAAAGCGATGAATGACTGTTAGATTGCCTTTAATTTGGACTTCAATGTGAGCTTTCTGTGCATAATTCATTACTGTGTATGTAGTAACTGATATTAATAGTGATGATGTCTTTGAAAGGAGGCTGCAAATTTAAATGAACAGTGACCATCAGATTTGGATTTAGTTGCCACTTTTCATTCCTTTATCGAGTTTATTGATATTTAGTCAGGTATGACAATAGCTTCAGTGTATACTAATAATTTATTTTCACTAAAGCTTTCCACATTCCAAGTGCTATGAAAAGTACTTTATCTAGGGTCTTTATTTATTTACCTTTCATAGTTATAAAACTGATACAATGGGGGAAGCAATTTACAAGTGATGGAGCAATGATTCAGTCTCAGGTGTTCTAACTTCAGTATCCCTAATCACAATACTTCATTTCTTCAATTGAAGTGTCTGATTTTGGGAAAATCATGAACTGTTTGGAGCTTCCATTTGTTTTTCTGTATTAAAAAAGATGCATGACAACTAAATATACATGACACATTAAAATATGTAGTATAATTCAACTATTGTTATCATACTATTTTTAAAACTTCAGGGACCTCTGAAAGAAATAGAAAGAATTGCTCATCAGCTTGTCATGCTGTGGAGGCTTGTATGTTCCTGTGGTGCTGAAAGCTATGCCACAGGTATTTCAGATACTAGCAGGGCCAGCTAGGGTGGACAGATTTCAGCCGAGCTTTCAGACTAAGACAGTTTAGGGAGAAAGACCCAGCAGCTCACCCCCAAAACAATTAGTCATTGAAAATCTCATAAATAGCAGAGAATCACAGCAAGAAACAAGTGGGGAAGATTTGCTTCTTCAAAGTAGTAGTTGTTGTTAGGTGCTGTTGAGGGTTCAACTCATAATGTCCCTCATGATGTTTTCAGTGGCTGACTGTTTTGGGATTGTTTTCAAGAGTCAACTGCCACATCCTTCTCCCATTTTTGTGATGCTGGAAATTGAACCTGGGTCCTCAGAGAGTGCAGAGAAGATGCTCTACCAACTGAGTTAAACCCCAGCCACCTCAAAGTAGATTTGACCTTAAAGACAGGAATGGAGGAAAGCTGCTTCTGCTGAGGTGGCATGACTCAAAATGAGAAGAAACATAGTGGCTGCAAAATGGGCTCAAACACAAAAAGATTGTGTGCATGGCACATTGTTGGGTCGTGTTTCATTCTGTTGTACATAGTGTTGCCATGAGTCAGATCCTTCTGGACAATACCTAAAAACAATCTGGAATTTACTTTATATCGTGTTCTGTGGCATTGAAATTTCTTTGCAAACAATTTTAATGACTGCAACATAATCCATATGTGGATGTGTCTAACACATTTGTCCCTTTCTGCTACCTGTGGCCATTTTAATTGCTTCTGAATTCAACTTTCACTTGAGCAAAGCAATGGATTTCAAAGAAATTATTCCTGTGCGTTTGAAATATATTCATTCATTACCTCCTATATTAAAATCTCTATGGTAGAAACTTCAGGTAACACAATGAATGCTGACAATGGAGTATTATGGGTCTACAGGGAAGATACCAGGCAAATGGCATGCAAAATCCAAGCAAAGAGGGGCTTCACACAGTGGGGTAGGCTAAAATCTATTCTTAGAAGACAATGGTTGAATGTTAATAGGTTGATATTATAGACAGACTGGAGAGAACTTATGAAGTAAGAGAGATAATGGTGGGGCAGAAGGAATACTTCGAGCAAAAGCTAGAAAGTAAGTAAGGATTAACTGAGACTCAGAAACAGTGAGTGGTTAGCAGTTTGATTGGAGCAAAGGAACAAGTCAGAAAAAGTAAAGAAATATAGAAAAGAAAATTTAAGGAATATGAGAAAAAGTTAGAAATATAGACTGTGTCCCTATGAAAGACTTTGGAAAGATAATGAACCTCATCCTATAGTATGTTTTCTATGGGGACATCATAATAGATTTCACTGAGTCTAGGGGTACTAGTTCACAAGGTGAAAAAAGCGTCATATCTTATCAAGACATGAGAGAGCCACTGAGCCTCTGACTGGTTGAGATGCAAGAGAAGCAATCTTTAAAAACAAGGAGAAATGACACCAGAAAAGCCTGGGTCAGTGAAGCTTACCTCCAATCCCAGTAATCTGGAAGCTGGAGGCAGAAGGAGGGGAGAGTTTGAGGCCAGGGGCAGGTTGCATAGCCTAGTGAGGCCCTCACTCAAAATATAAAGTAAAAAATGGGCTGCAAGCACAGCTCAGTTGTACAGCAGCTTCAAAATATATACTAATCCCTGAATTCACCAGCCCCCACCAAGTACTAAAAAAAAAAAAAAAAGACATCAGAACATAAACATGTACAGGGCAAGAGAATATGAAGGCTACTGTGATGAAAGATCCAGAGCAAACAGACAAAAACCATCAGATGAGTTGAATGGCCCCTTTCTATATCATGATCTTCTTTTCCATTGCTGAATAAGGGATATCCAGGATGATTGAGCTAGGTGTAGAGACATTGTGCAACCTGAAATTTCCACTTGGAGTTCTCTGAAATACTTTTGCTACTTCTTTTCAGACTCTCTTAAGAGGAGACCAGCCAAGGCTGGGCTCAGAATGTCCAGTGTGGAATGTCTGAAAGGTGTCTTTCTCATCTGTGTTACTGGACAATCATTAGAGTACACACTAATTCAAAATATCACCCACGAGAGCAGACAAGATTCCAATACCAGGTGTGTCTGCAGAACAAAATGTGCCAAACACAATTTACCTGCAGTGCCTTTTGGGAAATTAATTCTCTGCTTCCTTTACAAAACCTTCCATTCATATGTCCCCTTGCAGAACTAATTATTTTTAAATGACTACACGTTTCCTACCTAACTGTAAGGAGTCTTCAGTTTCTACAATGTATTCTACAACAATTTAGCTTCTAACTGCAAATTAATTTTTACAATGGTTTTCTCTTCTAAGTGTTTTACTTAGATTAAAACCATTATTTAAATACATTGAGCTACACAGTTTGTAAGAATTAAAAGTCCATTTGAAATGATATGTGTTTGTACATGCACCTTATACAACAAGTTCATTTCTAGTTAGAGATTTGTATTATCTAATTTGACTCTATATTTCTTAAGCAATTGCATTTCCAACATTTCCCATAAAATGTCTTCCAAACTCTGGTAGCTTTTTATTTTACAGAACCTGTGAAATAGTCAATAACCTGTGCATGTGTTAAAATTCTTTTTATATAATGTTGATCTAGATTATATATAACTAGAGTTTTATTTAGTATTTATATCTTTCATGTGTTTTTAAGTCCACACTCCACAACTTGAGCTTTATTTAATTACCCTTAATCTATTTGTATATGCTTTCAAATCTAATTCTTTTCTTATTCATCTTTTTTGTTGTTGTTAGGTGTTGTTGAGTTGGGTCCAACTCATAGTAACCTATGTATAACAGATGAAATATTCCTCAACCCTATATCAGAGCTTCTCTGCTATTTATAGGGTTTTCAATGGCTGTTTTTTTTTTCTTTTTTTTTTTTTTGGGGGGGGGGAGTGGGCTGAGAGGCCCTTCTCCCAAACCTACAGCACCTGGTATTCCCAGGTAGTTTCATATGGAAGTACGAACCAGGCTGAACTCTCCTTAGCTTCCAAGATCTGACAGGATCATATGCCATGGTGGTATGGCTGCAGGATTACATTTTTAGTTTTCTCCAGTTTACACCTTTCATGATTTGTGGTGCTCATAATAAATGGTCTTCACTCACCAACTAAGAGACCCAGACTGGCTAATTGGATGAAAAAACAGAAACCCTCGATATGTGCCATTCATGAGACTCACCTAACCCACAATAACTGCAATAGATTAAGAATTAAGGGCTGGTCGGGCGTGGTGGCACACACCTCTAATCCCAGCGGCTCTGGAGGCGGAGGCAGGAGGATGGCAAGTTCGAGACCAGAAGCAGTCTGCGTAACTTAGCGAGACCCTGTCTCAAAAAAAAGTAAAAAAAAATGGGCTGAGGTACAGCTCAGTGGTCCAGCACTTGCAGAGCATGCAGGTGCGAGGCCCTGGGTTCAACCCCCAGTACTGAAAAAAAAAAAAAAAAAAAAAAAAAAAAAAAAAAAAAAAAAAAAAAAAAAAAAAAGAATTTAGGGCTGGAAAACAACATACTAAGTAGGCGGGGAAAAAAAAAGCAGGTGTTGCAATACTAATATCAGGTAGATTAACCTTCAATCCAAAACTAATTAGAAGAGATAAAGAAGGATACTACATATTACTAAAAGGAACAATCAACAAACCAACAACACTACTAAATATATACTCTCCAAATACAGGGGGAACTAGCTTCATAAAACAAATGTTAAGGAAAATAAAGGACTACATTGGTCTAGACACAATAATCATGGGAGACTTTAATATCCCACTTTCGCCAAGAGACAGGTCATCAAAACAGAAAATCAACAGAGAAATGACAAGTTTAATCTGCACCCAAGATCAACTGGAACTCCCAGATACTGACAGAATATTCCATTCATATGATGAGAAATACACATTCTTCTCAGCTCCATGTGGAACCTTCTCGAAGACAGTCCATATTTTAGCACATAACAATGCCCTCAGTAAGTACAAAAAAGTCAAAATTATCCCCTGTATTACAAATGCAATTTAACACAAAGACAATTCAAGAAAACCCAAAGATCATAATCCTTGACTCAAGTAAACCAGATTCTTATTCTCAGCTCTTCTACTTACATGTACATGAGAAAATTATATACTACTTCCTTAATCTTTACTTATGCATCTCTAAAATTAGAATAAGAAATTTGACCTTACAATTTTGTTTCCCAAGTTAAATGAGAAAACTATGAAAAATGCTTAGCCTGCATGGAGTAAGTATTCAATAACAATTATATTGCAATCATTCTGACTCCAAGACACTTTCTTCTTTACCTACTGACATGTAGTTCTCACTGCCTCATCTCTTAATTTTAATGTATACAGTCTGCTTTATTTTTTATTGTGTTCTCACAGTTATTAACTTAAAGGGCCATGAGAATGCATAACGTTTATCATCCTCGGTACTAGAATGATTGATAGAAGTATCCTGGAACAGAAACTAGGAAAGGATATTATTCCTTCATCTTTATTTTCCTTGCTAATTCCTACTTCTTTAAGCATTAGCTTAAGTACTTGTTCTTTGGGGAAACATTCTTAGAAACGACTGCACCCCAAGTTCAGTTAGAACTTAACAGAACAATTAGTTGTATCATGATTTTTATTGGACTTACCACACTATAGCACAATTACATGTCCAGTTTCTGTACCCCTAAAACTGTGAAGCTGTTTCATATAGAAAGCATGTTTTATCTAATTTTTTCTTTTAATCATATAGGAATAATGTTACATAAGGCTGGCATTGAATAAATCAATATTTTTATGGGTAGAAGTAATAAAGAACAAAATAAGACATGTATATTTATCTACTGATTTTCCTCTCATAGCTTCATAAAGTTGAAATACTCCCAAGTGTCATTTTGTTCATTATTTCTTCTCTACTGTCAAGCAGAATCCTATCCATACAATGTAACACAGTTGAATCTATCCTCTCAAAATAGTATGGAGTTACCACAATAACCCATAACAACCTGCTGTATAGCCCACTATTATTGACTCAGGCAAAAGTAATTATAAAATATGAAAGTACTCTCATAAAAACCATCGCTGAAAGGAATACCTATAGGTTGCCTGCATAAAAATGTGAATTACACAGACAGTTGAAACTATCTGAATCAATGGCTTAAATCCATTACTTCTAACAAAACAGACATGAAGACATGAACTATTTGAATGGCTGAAAACTTTGTCATGAATAAAACTGAGCTTCATTAAGAAAAAAAAAAAAAACAGGAAGACTGGTGAGTATGGATGGCACTTACTGGAGACTGGGATTCATTGATTAACCTGACTCTGATGCCAAAGTAAAACACATAAAAAATAAAAAATAAAATCCCGTGTGTGTGTGTGTGTGTGTGTGTGTGTGTGTGTGTGTGTGTGTATAATTAAGGAATATGAACTTTTCCTATAAAGATGAAGTTTTTCATATAGTCAGTTCTGTTTTCTGCCTCAGTCTTACCATTTTAAGGGGCTTTAAGTATCCATATATGAGGTAATGCATAGAAACATCTAGACATGTGACTATAACATCTGAGTGAAGTTACATAATTAGAGGATATCCAAATGATTGTATAAATAGTTATACAATAAATATATATACATAACCCAAATGATTGTATAAATAGTTCCTCGCTATCTCTGGAGGATTGCTTTCTAATGAACAAACCCCAACATACTTCCTATTTCTTACTGACATCCTTCTTTAGATTTAGATTTAGACGTGTTGTTGTTAGGTGTTACTGAGTCGGGTCTGAATCCTTAGTTGAAAATACTACATCTATAAAATTAATAATTTACCAGAACAATTAGTCGCTACAGATACACTGTAAGCATTCGTCAATGGAATTTTACCCAAATTATCTCATATTATTCTCCCTAATACCATATATTTTTGAATTATTATTGTAGGGTTTAGCTCAGTTGGTAGAGTGCTGCTCTGCAGTTTCGGAAGACCTGGGTTTGATACCCAACACTACAAAGTGGGAGGATGTGACCATCTATTCCTGAAACAATCACCCACTGAAAACCCTATGAGGGTCACTATGAGTCAGACCCAACTCAATAGTACCTAACAACAAGAACAACAAGAACAACAACAACTTTTGCAAAAGAATACACTGAGGCTCAGAGAAATTCAATGATTTTCTAGAAATCATGCAGTTAGTGAGAAGAATGCTGTCTTGGATATTCAATCTGAAGTCATCTGGCTCATAATCTAGAGTTCATTCCATTGTAAATCACAACACTATCCTCTTCTATCAGCAACATTTTCAGGCTAGATCAAATCTAGACCAACAAATGTAATACTGGGTCTTTCATTCTTACCTACTATACAGCAAAATCTCTATATATTTCATATGAGTTACTTTCAGTAATACTGCAATACCACCATGACAATATATTCACCTCCATCCAATCATGGATGGTGGTTGCTGCCTTGGCAAATGATATAAATTTTTTTTCAAGTGATATTTCCCTAGCACAGAGTTGACCCCAAGTTTATATCTTCTCCTGTGTCCCATGGATGAAAAGTTATTTACAATCTTTCATATGACAGTAATAATCTTGCTTACTCTTGAAAGTGGTTTGAGGCCATTAATAAACCATCTCTCTCCTTCAGTGCTTGGTGAGATTTCACAGATTATATATAGAATATCTATCATTGAAGCCATCTTGCATACTACACAAAGCACTGGGTCTAACTAATCTGAGTTCTAGTCTAGCAAGTGGGCCTAATGAGCTCTATGATCTTGGAAAATTCTGCTGAGCCTTAGCTTCTACAGGTGTAGCATGACAGGATAATTTAACAATCCTTCCAGGATTAAAATGTAATTTATTTCACCTATGTACACATGTATACACAAATGATGCAAATTTTGCATTTCAGTAGTTATTCAAATATCTGTTAACTCGGTAGTAATTCATTTAAAACTAGAGAAATGACAGTTGTCTGATTTTACAGTCTTTATCTCAGGGAGCTGGAGAATCTTAGAACATACATTAATAAAATCTCACCACCTCTCCTGAAAGGTGGGACCCCAAAGGCTGTTACTTATTACACATACAGTGTTATTGCATAATATAAACTTTGGAACATAGAACCCTGAGAATCTAGCTACTCCTAAAGTCAGTGCTCCATATGATGTAAAGCCCAGGCAGAGGGTGCCTTGCAAACAAACTGGATGGGGAAGCTTCAGTAGACAGGTATGTAGACATACCAGTAGACATTCTTATGATGGGAATCTCAGATTATAATGGATAAATCAAGTATCCCTCCTTCCTCTCCTTTCTTGTGGATGATGAGCACCATGTAAAGTTCATCCTATATTTATCTCTTCCATTCTACATAAGTAGATGATGCTCTTTTGAAGACAATGATTATGATGATGACAGTTTTCAGCCTACTTGCATCTCTATTCTCTTTTCCTTCAAATGCAGATTCTTTGTGAAGTTATAATTAGGTAAGTAAATTTATTTCTAACACCATTCCTCCCCCTAAAAATATTTGTATGTATGTAGTTGAAAAGGTCATGGAGCTGAAACTCAGGTTTGTTTGTTTTCTAGAAGGAGAGGAGGGAGAAAGAAAGGAGAGGTATAAAGGCTTAGGTTGATAAAGGGTTTGCAACTTCTCATTTAAATGCAGGATCACACCCCTGCATTCTTGAGTCAATTATCCCTCTTTGAGAGCAGAGGGTTGTGGTTATGTAAACTTCAGAAACAATGGGTACTAAAAAGAGAAGGAAAGAAAACAAGAATACTGAGAAAAATAAAAAGAGGACACCACAGAATATCAGATTTTTTGTAAACAAGGTTATTTGAAAAATAAGAAACTCAAAACAGAATGTGGAGATGTAACAGTTAGGTGAGACCTGCTGTTTGCCAAGGAATGAGCAGTATGTTAACCCACTTAATCTACATAGCAATCTTCTTGTTATGTTTATGATTTTTGTCTTGAAGAAGATAGTGTGGGAGAAATGATGGCTAATAAGAAAGATTCAGACCCAGGTCTTTCTGACTATAAAGAATCTTTATACTTTGTCCATGAGGTCTTTCTCTTTCCATTAATCCTGCCTATCTCATTGCTCATTCTTCTGTCCTTCAATCATCTCTTCTAAATGGAGTCCTACTACCAAATTTCAAGTAGCCATTATCAGAAAGGCTATGGCATTTACCAAGTAGCTTTCACATTTAAAGCACTGCATTCTTCCAATGGGGCTAAATCTGACTTTTGATTCCCCTATGTGACCATGTTTCCATGGCTCCCAGATAAATTGGCAGAGCAAAATGGACTATAGTTTAGTGTTCATTCCAAGGAAACTACACCATGCACTGTGGCTTGCAGCCTTTTTATAAGAACCTTTCTTCAAAGTGAAACAAATTCCTCTCTGGGGAAGTAAGAAAATAGGTAATAAACTTTCCCTCTCCTTCCATGTTGAAAGCTATTATGCTATACAAATATTCTACATTCATCTGGTTTACAGAAAGCAGAATAAATGCAACACAATGACTAGCAATCATTTTTTCCTAAAGTGCTTCACCATGAATTATAAGCAACTGCTAACAATGATCCTTTGCTTGTGTGATGATGCTCACAAATCATCCTTTCAAATGCATGACTCTTGTCTGCCCTCCAAGAGATTTATGTTTGCAAATCATAACACTTTCCTTGGGCACAGTTTTTTCCTTTTCTCATTTTGAAAATATGATAACATATTGATAAAGGATGAAGTAAGTCCCCTTGTCAGAATTTTCCCTTGGCATTCTGGGAAGTGATCTGTTTAGGATGACTGCACAAAACCTATTTGCACAGCAAACCTAATTTTAACTGAGGGCCAATAAATATGTATATTGCAATGACACCACTGCTTCCTAACAACGCTAGGATACCATGCCAGATTAAGTTATACATGCCAAAAAGAAGGTGAAACATTAAGGTACATCAGAAGTTTTAATTCTTTCAAAAGGAGAAGCAAAAAATAGTCACTTGGGAGCTCAGAAAGTAATAACCATTTTACTTAAGAAATATTCAGAGCAAATTTACCTTTCCCTTTTTACTACCTATTCAAGGAACAATTGTCTTATCTATTCCACCCCCTCCTTGCAGCTTTTTCCTCTGTAGCTATTGCTCCATACCCTTTAACATGCCACATTTTAAAAACATATTTAAACTTTTCATTTTAACCTGTATATTAATATTAACATTAATCCTACCCACATATTTGTCAGGATATCAAATTATTTTAAAAATACATGAAACATGAAAGAAGGAAAAAAAAACTGGCATATTTCTTCCTCCAACATATTTTATTTAAGATTTCAGAAATATCTTACTAGGTTTAGGGACTAGGTGCTCACACACACATATACATTTATTCTGCATTTAATATATATTTATGTATTTATATATATTTAAAGATATCCTACAGGTTGCCATAGGATGCACTACATTCTATAGAAATATTGTGCTTCAGATAGTTTTGTACTTGTTGTTTTTGGATGCCATGGAATCTAGTTCAACTCATAGAGACCCTATATACAACAAAAGCAAACACTCTCCAACATTGTGCCATGTCCAGTACTGTGCCAGTGCTCCTCTGCTATTCATAGGGTTTTTGATGGCCCATTGTTTTGGCAGTAGGCTGAAAGGTCCTTCTCCCAATCCTACAGCACTTTACAATTAACAAATGACTCTTTAAAGAGTATAGACTAGCTGGGTGTCATGGCACATCCCTGTAATCCCAGCGATTTGGGAGGCAGAGGCAGGAGGGTTGAAAGTTTGAGACCAGAGGCAGTCCGCATATTTTAGCAAGACCCTAACTCAAAAAGTAAAAAAAAAATGTGGGTTATGGGTGCATCTCAGTGGTACAGCACTTGCAAAGCATGCAAGTGTGAGGGCCTGGGTTCAAACCCCTAGTACTGAAAAAAAAAAAAAAAAGTGAAGCGGGATGTGGTGGCGCAGGTCTGTAATCCCAGTAGCTCCAGAGGTGGAGGCAGGAGGATCCCAAGTTCAAGACTAGAGGCAGTCTTCAAAACTTAGCGAGACCCTGTCTAAAAAAGTAAAAAAATTGGCTGAGGGTGCAGCTCAGTGGTCCAGCCCTTGCAGAGCATGCAAGTGCAAGGCCCTGGGTTCAACCCCCATTACTGCAAAAAAAAAAAAAAAAAAGAGTGTAGACTAGAAGGGAATTTCAGGAACACTCAGAAACAGAATATGATTAGAGTCAACTTGTGATACCTTTCATTATTGTAATATCTAGACTGTAGACCATTTCTTTTCAATAGTAGTATCAAGGAATAGTGTACTTCTCCATAAGGATGAACTGCAATACTATCTTTTATCCGTACACTGAGCAGAAGGACAATTGAAAAGGACTCAGATTCATAGCTAGAATTCCCCTAGGAAGAGTAAAATATCAGAGATGGGAGGGAAAAAGACATTTAGCAAGTGTATCAATATGGAGATGTACATGAGAGTGTTTTTGAAGTCTATAGATCAATAGAATTTAAAATATTTATTCCATGTTAAATAGAAGCATTTCCCACTCGCAAAAAAAGAGACAACACAGTGCCAGAACTTGACAACCAAGTCACTGACTTAATTTTCTGAGCTTTCCCTTCAAATGCTGCTGCCTAGCAACTTGAAAATTGCTTTCTTATCCTACTAATTTAGGGCATAAGGAGTGTGTGTGTATGTGTTTACCCAGGACAGAGAAAAAGAAAATTGGCAGGGGATGAGGAGGATTTGATGATCTATTAGCTGTGGAGTGTAGGCTGGCACCCACCACTGACTGAGGCTTCCAGACTTCTACTCAGGTTATTTTACAGGTGCTGGGATATTTAACAGGTATTAGACATATAGAAAGAGAAACAATTTTGTGAGAGGAGGAAATATGATGAATTTATTTTAAACTGAATGAATTTGAGATATCTAAGGAACATCTACCTACAGATTGCCAAAAATCAAATGGAAATAGGATTGGAGGGTAAAAGAAAGTGATAGCAATTACTGATAATCATTTGAACATCTTTAGCAGCATGTAGGTGGTAGATGAAGACAAGGAGATACATGAAGGAGAAATGCTCCTCTAGGTTTGTTCCATTTTGTTTCTATTCTTCTCAATCTCCTTTACCAATACATGAATATGTCCATTATAATAAGCCATATGTCATCTGAATGAGGAGATACCTTTTTACTTTAAAAAGCTACTCTATATTGCAGAGTGTTCACACTACTTCATTGCAATTATTTGTTTGAATGCTTGTCCCATGCCAGACTATAAGATGCTTGAGAGCAGGTTATAGTGGCTGACACAGAAGAGAGATCTAGTAAGTGTCTGTTAAACAAAGAGGATAGGAATGAATGAGTAAATGAGGAAAGCAGAATGTAAAGACTGGGCCACAGTCTTAACTCAGGTAAAATAAGGTCTTCATGGATAGCATTTGATTTCTGTATTACAGTAACTTCTGAAGATTGTTGTTGTTGTTGTTAGGTGCTGTCGAGTTGGTATCCGACTCATAGCGACCCTCATAGGGTTTTCAATGGCTGACTGTTTCGGGATTGCCTTTGGGAGTGGATTGCCCGGCCCTTCTCCCATTTTGCGGTGCTGGGAATTGAACTTGGGACCTCAGAGACTGCAGTGCAGTGCACTTCTGAAGATAGGGATAACCAAAATGAAATGTAAACCCAAAATTTCACCAAAAGTGGCTTGGAGAATATATGCCATTTTGAATATCACTGAATTCCAAAGAAAGGGGATCCAATCAAATGCAGAAATTATCAAACAATATCATTAATACCATATGCAAGTAAAATTTTGCTAAAGATTTTTCAAAAGCACCTGCAGCAGTATATTGACATGGAATTGCCAAAAAATCAGGCTGGGTTTAGAAGAGGGCATGGAACCAGGGACATCACTGCTGATCTCAGATGGATGTTGGCTAAAAGTAGAGAAATATCTGTCTATGGATTATTGACTATGCAAAGGCATATGACTATATGGGTCACCACAAATTACAGATTATAGTGCAAAGAATGGGAATACCAAAACATTTAATTGTACTCATGAGGAATCTGTACATGGACCAGAAGGCAATCTTTCAAACAAAACAAGGAAATACTTCTTGATTTAAGGTCAGGAAAGGTGTATCCTTTCATTGTACCACTTCAATTTCTATGTTCAGCAAATCTGAGAAGCTAGACTTTATAGAGAAGAATGCAGCATGAGGATTGGAGAAAGTATCATTAACACTCTGAACTTTGGATAAGAAACAACTTTGCTTACTGAAGGTGAAGAGGATTTGAAACACTGATGAAGATCAAAGAACACAGCCTTCAGTATGGATTGCTCCTCAACATCAAGAAAACAAAAATTCTTACAAATGAGTCAGTGAGCAACTTCATTATAAATGGAGAAAAGATGGATGTTGTCCAAGATTTTGCTTTACTTGCTTCTACAGTCAACATCTGTGGGAGTTGTTGTTATTAGGTGCTGTCAACTCGCATCAGATTCACAGTGACCCTTACAGGGTTTTCAATGCCTGATTGTTTGGGATTGCCTCAGAAGTAGTGGATTTTCACATCTTTCTCCCACTTTCGCAATGCTGAGAGTCAACCTTGGGACTTCAGACACTGCAGAGTGGTGCTTTACCAACTGAGCTAAATCCCAGCCCTCTGTGGGAGTAGCAGTCAAAAAACAAAAAGATGCATTGCATTGGCTAAGCTGTTGTAAAAGACCTCTTTAAAGTGCTTAAAATTAAACATCTCATATTGAAGATGAAGATACGCCTGATTCATGCCATGGTATTTTCAGTCTCATCATGGGCTTGTGGAAACTGGACAGCAAATAATGGAGATAGGAGAAGAATTGATGCTTTTGAATTATGGTGCTGGAGATGAGTTTTGAATATAGCATGGACTGCCAAAAAAGACAACAGATCTATCCTAGAACATGTGCCAAGAGAGTGATCCTTTTAAGGAAGGATAACTAGACTGCCTTTGACATACCCGGGACATACTGTCAGGAGGAACCAACCTCTGGAGAAGGATATGTTTGGGAGAGTGGTGGGTCAAGGAAGAAAAGGAAGACCCTCAACTAAATGGATTGACACTGTGACTGCAACAATGGGCTTAAACATAAAAAAGATTGTGTGCATGGCACAGTAACAGGGAGTGGTTTTTTATTTTTATTTTTTTTGTTGGTGTTGTACATAGGGTCACTATGAGTCAGACCTGGCTCAATGGCACCTAATAATGACAAGAAAGAAACTATTATTGTTGTATTAGTCAATAACTAATATAGTCTCTTTATATGAATATATATATTTTTATCTTTCTAAAATCTTCTAGTAAGTTATCAATATATATAAAATAACTTTTTCAGTGATTTTAATGCACAACTTATGGATTGCATTATGACATTACCATACATATATTTCATTGTGCATTGCTCACATTTATTTTCTCCTTACCCTCTCATGATCCCCCTCCCCAATCCCCTCTCTCCCTACCAATGCTCTCCTTTCTACTTGCATGTCTTTTCTGTTAGTACATCTATCCATATAAGTATATTTGATTTTGCTGTAAGGGCAAAATATGTGATATTTATTTTCTTTTTTCCTATTACTCTTTCTTCTTGTACCCAACAACAAAAAATAACATGTACTTTTTACATAGTTCATATTTCTCATAGCACATATTTGCACACATAGATGTGGGTAACTTTCTCCTCATTTAAATATCTAAAGTTTTGCATTTTTAATTAAAGTACTAGTACTCAAAAATGGAATAGATAAGTCAACATATGTATTTATCTTTTTATAGAATGCAAAGAACAAAATGAAAAATCACTTCTACTTAGTTTCAACTGCTTCTGTAAGATAGGACAAATGAAATTCTCTATTATGCATCAAGACTTATGGAGGTAAAAACATCCTAGTGCCAATAAATTAAGAGACATCAACTTGGGCCATATTTTTGCTAGAGACAGTGGAAGCAAAAATCATGCCTTAGGAAAATTTGCTGATCAAATATAATAATAGATAGTTTTTTATGTAGTATACAAATGGAATTTCATTTTTGTTATTGCTGTGTGTTTATATTTTCACTTCTTTGGAAGAGATGCTTATTCATCAATTGTAGACCCTGGAATGTGGCCAATAACAAAGCAGAAGATTAAAAAGCCAAAATGGTTGCTATAAGTCATTCCAAGTTCATAAACTATATATCAACCTTCCTCTCACAGGAGAGGTTTTGGGTCTTATTTATCAGAGACTGGTTACTTATATCAGAAATATGATTTTAACTGCTTTCATTATTTCTTGCTGAGACTCTGTAGTAGCTAACTCATAACTCTATTTCCATTCTTTCATATTTCCAAGGCATTCTTCATTTGAAAATCTCTATATATCATTCAGAAGGTTAAACATTCCATGGCTTCTCATTGTCTACTGGATAAAGTCAGGAATATTTTACATACTTTACAAGACCATGAATGATTGAGCCACAAGCTATCTGTCTAATCTGTCAATCTCACAATCAAGCCGGGTCTTTTCTCTCAGTTTGTATCCACACACTGAGGTATCCAAGACTTCCTTTAATTAATGCCTCCCTGTCCAGAATCAGGTCCTTACACTTTCTGCTGCACCTGCAGAATTACATGTTCTTTCTCTTTCTTTGCCTTACTAATGCCAGCTCATTTCTCAGAGTTCCATCCATTTCCCATGAAGTCTGACTCTTATCTCATATTAGATAGGTTTGCCTTTAAGTAAAAGAACTGAAACTATTCAGCATTATATAGTTCACATTTGAATTAATGATTAACATCTACTGTTTCTTCATGGTTTACTACGGCGAAAAATGGAGCCTCAAGAAAGGATCATTTTGTTTTGGATACTAATATTCCTTAGACAGCACAGTGTACAATATGTTCAATACACATTTTGATCACCTGATAAAGTGCACATAAATAGAAAAACTTGGGAGACAGGCCTGGCAAACCACTCCCAAAAATCAATCCACCATTGAAAACCCTATGAACAGCAGAGAAGCACTGACAATAGTGTTTGCCTGTTGTACGTAGGGTTGCTATGAGTTGGATAACGACTCGACAGCACCCAACAACAACAACAAATAGAAAAAGGCAAGATAGAAAATACTGCACTGAGAAAGCTGATATAAAAGAAATAAAAACAATACTTTTTTTAAAAAAAGAAGGCAAAGAATGAAAACTTCCCGCCACCTAGAGTTAAAAAATCTTCATACTGTGAGTTGCATGTACCATAATCTAGTACAAGAAATATTATGATGACAAGGAACCTTGGCTAACAGTGGTATTTTTTAAAGTATTTAGTGTTCATTTTTGAATAAACAATGGATTTTCAAAAATAACTTTAAAGTGATTTTTATTACTCTAATTGTCAAAAAAGGACTGATATTTCAAGGAGTGATGTTCACTTACAATACTTATTAAATTAATTATATATTATGCCTTGTAGTAGCTAATATTGTCTGCTTCTAGGTGGTTGATATTGTTCTGAGCTCTTTACATTTATAGTTTTATTTAAGACTTACAAAAACTCTGAAAGATATACACTACTCTTTCATCTGATAAATGGAGAAACTGAGGCAGAGAGTTCTAAGGCACTGGCCTAAGATCACAATGTTAATAGTGGGACAGTATGCAAAACATTGTTGTCTGATATGGAGGCAATTCTTATTAACACTTACTAAATAGCAGTCCTTTTTTTTAGTAGTGGAAAGTTGAACCTAGGGTGTTCCACCAATGAGCTGTATAATTAGTCCCCTTTTTTATTTTTCATCTTGAGACAAAGTTTCATTAATTTATATAGGCTGCCTCTGACCTCGAACTTGCGATCCTCCTGCCTCAGCATCCAGAGTCATTTAGATTGCAGGTGTATGTCATGGTACCTGGCTAAATAGCAGTCTTTAAAGGTCCCAAGGGAACACACTAACTTTGTATAACCAAAGCTTATCATTTTCTCAGTTAGAATTATTGTTCATCTAGGAATATCAGGGCTGTACTAATTACTTTACCTGCATTATCTCATTTAATCTTCAGTAAAACCTTATAGGGTAAATATTATCATTACTTCCAATATATAAGTAGTTCAATTAAGACAAATAGGTTAGCTCGCAAAGTTAAGTGCTACAGCCTGAACTCTGAGCCCTGGATCCTCTCAGCACAAATATTAGGTTTTTTATTACACAAGAGTGCAACTATCTTATAAAAGATTCGTCTTTTACCTAATAATAAACTAAACACTATTGATAATTTGGGAGAGAATACAACATAGTTCTTGGAGCTACCATGTATATCAAAAGATGTTTAGCGCACCTTTGATTTCTATCCAAGGCATGGCAGTAATGTCCCTTCTTTTGTTATGACAACCAAAAATATCTTCTGGCTTGACCAGATATCCTCTGGAAAGACAAGCAAAATTATTCCCAGTAGAGAAACTCTGCACAAGGTAGAACATTTTTCCATGGGACATTTCTGAATAAACACTGAACACATCCTTACTGCTTAATCTCAGTTTTCAAGTTTTATTCTAACGGTAGCTTTTTCATTAAAATGCACTTTCCTTTCTCCAAATTTTTAAAAAAATTCAAGTTGTAATTTTCTTTAGTTGCATTTTAGTTTTGTAAGTTCCCACAAATTTAGAAATCATATAAATATCAGTAGCAGGAAAAGAGTTGGTTAATATTCAATGGTTTGGAAGATGCTTTGTGATCACATGATACTGGGAAATGTATTTAACATCAGTCTATGTCCATTTTTCCCCTACATGTTTGTTATGCTGTGGGGGCTTGCACATTGCCGTGATGCTGAAAGTCATACCACTGGTATTTCCAATACCAGCAGGGCCAGCCATGGTGGACAGGTTTCAATTGAGCCTCCAGACTATGACAGAGTAGGGAGAGGGACCTGGTGGCCCACTCCCAATGCCATTAGCCATTAAAAACCCTATGAATAGCACAGATGCACTGTCAAATATAGTGCCAGCAAATAATTCCACCCAGCGGGAAGGCAATCAAGAATTAACTGGGGAAGAGTTGCCTCCTTAAAGTTGAGTTGGCCTTAATGATGGGAATAAAGTAAAGCCCCTGGGGCCTCCTTTTGGTAATGTGCCATGACTCAAAATGAGAAGAAACATAGTGCCTGCAACATTAGGCTCAAACAGAAAAAGATTGTGCATATGGCACAGTGCTGCATAGTGGTTCATTCTAGGGTACTTATGGTCACTATGAATTAGATCCAACTCCATGGCACCCAACAACTACATGCCCATTGTTATATTTGGTTAATAATAGTTCCTGTCTCAGAAAATAATACAGATTAAATGAAAACATGCTTGTTATACACTTGGCCCAATAAATAGATTATAATCAATATACAAGTAACATTTATGATGTAATCATTATGATCAGTGGGAATATTTATGTAATTTCCACAATTTACCTTTCTAGTTCATCTTCAAGTTCCCAGAAGCTATCAAACTTTCTCTACAGACTTACTGAAAACATTTACTGAGGCCATAACACATATCTAAATGCCAAACCAAACTCATTATATGGGTCTAACCTTAGAGTCAATGAAAGTTGATAATTAAGACACAATGACAAATTGTTGAGAAGAAACACTGGCAGTTAAAAATCCAAATGCCTAAGTTTACAGATAAGGCACATTACAATTATAAATAAATCACAAACAGTGAATGTTCTTATGGTAAGAAAAACTTTCAAAAATTAGTGCAGACTTTTGTTCTTTCATTCTTTGTAAATCAACATTCCACTCCTTAAATTTCACACCTCTTTAGTAATTATTCTTCATTAACAAAAATATATTAACAGAAACATATGTACCAAACACAAGAAGAAAATATCTAGATTCTTTTCCATCTTATAATCATCAACCAAACTCCATGGAACTATTCTTTTTCTGAAGCCAACAATTTTCATGGCTTTATTATGTTTTGTTTATATTTTTCCTCAAAATGTAGATCTCTCCAATTGCCTATACTTTGCTAGTTTCTATGGCCCCTTGCAGAAAACTGTCTCAATATTTTCCCGTGCGGGACATAAGTGCTGAGACATTACAAGGAATGAGTGCCCAACAAAGAATGAGCTATCAGGGTGCACAGCTTCCTTTTGCCCTTCATGGCTCACAGACACAGTGGGCAAGGAAAATTCTTTTCAGTCTATGAAGAAACAGCTGCCACACGGCCACTGGCTCAAGGAAATGGCTCTCAGACCTGTGCTTTGTTTTTAAACACATTTTGATTTCTGTGTCTGAAAACAAAGCAGGCAGCATGAGCATAAGAGAACACAGGGATTGTGAAATCTCACGTTAATTATTTCAGATGAAAATGGAACTCTCTAAAGAGAACAGCAGCTGCTGCCATAAGGAGCTAGAGGCCCTGCCAAATTGTAATGTGGCCTCAAATACTTCCCTGGAATTATTACTTTCTTCATATGACTGTATAGATCCCATAGAAGGAGATAACTTTTTAAAATTTAATCTTTGTTCTCCCAAGATCTTGTGATACATCAACAGCATTCACTGGTATCTGTTAATTCTTTCATGGGCCCAGAGAAGATACTTCCCAGAAACTCCCTCCCTGCCGCAACCTTCTCTATTAGGTGGGATCAGATAAATTGTTCTGATGAATGGATTGGGAACAGAAGATAAGTATGTCACTTGTAGGGTATGGTGGAGAAACCCCCTGAGATGTACCCAGCTCTCTTTCCCCATGTGATAGCAATAGATCCAAAAGCCATATGTTGAGAACTCCAAGCCACAAGACAGTTGCAGACTAGGGCCCTCATGAGGCCCTTGAGTGAGCTTCCCTGGAGAACAATGAGACTAGCAGTAGACTTTGCATGCACAAAAAATAAAGTTTTGTTGTGGTAAAGTCGGCTGAGATTTCAGGCTTGATCTGTTACAACAGTAAAGTTTACATAATCCTGACTAATATAGCTGCTCACACAGTTTCTAATAGTTGTTGTTGTTAGGTAGCATCTTGAGTTGATGTCCATCTCATAGTGTTCTTACATAGGACAGACAAAACACTATTGCCAGTGCTTCTCTGCTATCATAGGGTTTTCAATGGCTGTTTGATTTTGGGGAGTGGGTTGCAAGGTCCTTCTACCAAGCCTATGGTATCTGGTGTTCTCAAGTGATCTCCCATCCAAATACTAACCAGGCCCCACCCTGCTTAAGTTCCCAAACCTGAAGGGATCAGACACCACAGTGCTATGGCTTCAGGCTTCTCATTGTTAGTAAGTGCTTAATATGTAGTTCTTTGAAAAACTAATGTGCAAAGCTGAGAACACCATTTACTAATAACACCAAAGCCTAGACACAGATTACAAAGAGAAGAGGGTCGACTTTATTTTTAAAAAGCATTGTCTGCATACTAAATATGTACAGATTATATATCAACTCTGGGAGAAGGACCTGGCAATCCAGTCCCAAGGCAATCCCGAAACAGTCAGCCATTGAAAACCCTATGAGGGTCGCTATGAGTCGGATACCGACTCGACAGCACCTAACAACAACAACAACAACAACAACAACAACATATATCAACTCTCTAAGCAGCCCAGGGAGTATCCAGCACAACTCTATATTACTAGGATATATATATATATATAATCTGTAGCCATACCACCTCAGCATCCAATCCTGCCTGACCTCAGAAGCTAAGCAGCCTGGTTAGTCTTGGATGGGAGACTACCTGGGAATAGCAGATGCTATAGGCTAGGGAGAAGGAATTGCAGTCTACTCCTAAACTGAAAACCCTATGAATAGCAGAGAAATACTGACCATAGCACTGCATATTGCACAGTGTTAGAGAGTATTTCATTCTGTTGTACATAAGGTTGCTATGAGTCAGACCCAATGCAACAGCATGTAACAACAACAACAAGGTATAGACAGGTCATATTCATGTAAAAAGATTATTACTATTGTAAAGCAGCATTTATAGCTTAGGTGTAAGGAGAATAAAGAGAATAATCTATTTGAAAGGAGTGGATTTGTAACTTTTATTCCATTCCCATCCCGTTTTGGCTTTTTATCTGAATTGCTTATCTTGGCATAGATGATAGTGCTTTGTTGAGAGAGAATGGTCATTTCACAGCATTACCATCATCCTGGTACTAGAGAGCCATTAGAGGTCCAGAGCCTTATCTTAGCTCTGCTAGGCATGTCCACATGACTTTGATGTTTGATTATAATTTATCTTATTAAATAATTGCCCACTAAGGAAGTAGGCCCAATGACAACTCAAATCCAAGGTCATGGCAAGAATTAAGTAGCACTATGCATACACAGGGGCTGGGATTTAGCTCAGTGGGTAGAGCACTGCGCTGCAGTCTCTGAGGACCCGAGTTCAATTCCCAGCACCACAAAAATGGGAGAAGGGCCTGGCAATCCACTCCCAAGGCAATCCTGAAGCACTCAGCCATTGAAAACCCTATGAGGGTCGCTATGAGTCGGATACCGACTCGATGGCACCTAACAACAACAACAACAATGCATACACAGAATCCAGCAAAATATTTGGTACATTTTGTCAGGCAATAAGTGGTTTCATTTCCTCATTCCACTTTTCTTACTCTGACACCATTCTTCCATACTTTCCACATATTTCTCTTTGATGTCTTGTTTTTTTTAAAACTGAAAACCAAAAGAAATGAATACTAGATAATTATGGAAGTCCTGTTGGTATGAAATATATATTCCCTTGAAATTTGGTTATTACCTGTAACTTTGAATTGACAGTATGATTTGACAAAAATCAAAGTATTCTGGTGTCTCCTGGTGCCAAAATTGGAAAATGAGGATGAAAGACCTCATAGAAAGGTAAGTAATAGCATAAACAACAATGTTGTTGTTGTTCGGTACCACTGAGTTGGGTCTAACTGATATTGACCCTATTTACAACAGAAAGAAACAATTCCCAACACTTTGCCATGCCTGGCACTATGTCAGGACTTCTCTGTTACTCATATGGTTTTCAATGGCTGAGTGTTTCAGGAGTGGGTTGCCAGGTCTTTCTCCCATTTGTGTTATGTTGGGGATTAAACCTAGGGCCTCGGAAAGTACAGAGCACCACTCTACCAACTGAGCCAAACCTCAGCCCTTTAACCAACAACAGAGGAATCAAAGTAAACTACCTCGATGAAGTTTGCAAAAAAATTAGATTCTCATGGACTAACAATTGTCTGTAGTTTCTTTGATTTTAATTAATTTAGATAAGTTTAAAACAAACTTAGCACAAGTTGCACATTGTTCTCTTCCTGGAATTCAAAAGGATCAAAAGTTTATATAGAGCACAAGTTTCATACTATTCCCCTGGGCTCTCATGAGATTGTTTTCCAAAAGTAGGTAATGAGGGCAATGGAGAAGCACCTTCAAATCTTTGCACGTCCCTTTAAGCCAGTATTTGCAAACACAATCAATATCCAGTAAGAACAAACTTCTCTCATTGTAATTTCTTAACTGGGCCCTGATCTAGCTGTAGTTTACTAAAATATTCCTGAATACATTTGACATTAAATATATTTTATCTCATGACTATGGGCCCAAACTTGCCTAAGGCTTAGCCTTGGCAATGGTTAACATCATTTGATCACCCTCACTTGTAATTAGACTTGATCCTGAGACTGCATTGACTCTAGAGGAACCAGATAAGACCCCAGCCAATAACCAGGCCTGGTAGTGCATGCCAGTAACCCCAGCTTCAAGAAGCTGGGGCAAGAGGATCAATGTTTATGGCCAGCCTTGGTATACATAGCCAATTCCAGGGCAGCTTGGGATACACAGGAAGACTCTGTCTGAAACAAACAAAATTAAAACAAAACAACAACAAAAGATCCCATCCTATCCAGGCAATAGCATCGTCCAGAATGCAAAATATCAGAAAGGCTCCAGAATCATTTATTTTTCAATGGAAAAACACCAACATGTCAAACAAGGGGAGACATAAAAGCCTTCTCCTTTATGTCAAATGGAATCATTTCTCTCTCCCCTTCCTTGTTTCATGTCCCTACTGAAGTGCTGTGTTCCATATTCTAAAGGTAAATGTTTATAAGCAAGTGACCTTTCTTCCTGCAAGGTCCAGAGCACTGGGCCCAATAGGAATAAAATACAAGTTTTGAATGAAATAGGTGCTAGAATACTACCCTGATGTAGTAACCCTTTTCTCCAACACTTCCACATAAGACCTGGCTTTAGGCCAAATTCCAAAGAATGGCATTTCAATATTGGCACAGAGGTGGGTGAACTAACCTATATCCTCTGCTTTTGTTCTCCACTTGTATATGTATCATATGAGAAAGACTTTGTCTCAAGCTCTTTTCCACGTCTGGGTTCAAAAGACCATGTTAAGAGTCCCTACTCAAATCCTTCTTCCTTCACAAAGTTTTCCTAACTCCTTGGCAGAATTCATGTCAAATGTTTTTAGATACCTCAGAATGTTATTTGAAAATCTTGTATTTTTTAAGCTCTAACTGCCTTATGATTAGTTATTTTTATGTCTGTATGTTCTTTGGCAATTTGAAAATGCCTAGAAATTACCCTCTTATTAATTTTGTCCTTCACAATGCCTAGAGTACAACCATGTAGACTTCTGATCATTTCATGTTTGTTGAATTTAACTTAAAGTACAAAATAAGAAGGAGAAATCTCTCATGATTTCTTCTTGTTCATATCTATTTTAGTAAAGTGAGTAATATAACTCAATGTAAATATACAAATACCAACAGAAAGGAGGGAGTTCAGATAATCACATATCCAAGATTCTTAAGGCAGCATTTAGCATTCTTCATTACCTTATCCAATTGGCATTCTGTTAGATAAGACCTTGTAAAGAAATAAGTAGCAATGTTTTAGCAATCCCTATTCTTTTTGGCATCAAAGACTGGTTTGGTTACCTGGAAGATAATTTTTCCATGGATGGGGAAGGCATGGTTTGGGGATCATTTAAGTGATGGAGAGTTGCTATAAATACAGATGAAAATTTGCTTATCCCACCCCCTGCCTCTCACATCCCACTGTGCAGCCCATCTGGTTCCTAATGGGTCATGGGCCAGCACCAGTCCATGGCCAGTGGTTTGGGGATCTCAGCTCTAGATTTTATTTACCTAATTCTGTTCCATTACAACCCTTATTCTCCTTCTGTCTATCAGCCAGAAAACCCAGACGAGCAGTAGAAGCTGAGTGTTTTCTCAACACATAAAAATAAAATTAGAAAGTTAGAAAGCTTTTTTATGTATGAAAGGGGGGATGTTAGCTAGGCTAGGTGGTCCTCCTTGATACATAAACCCCAAGAAATATGTGCTTCTTCCTTGGTAAGATACTTAGTTGACCCTGGATTGCACCCATTGGCCTGAAGGCATTCTACTTGGCTATTCAATGTCATGGAGACCAGTAGCATTAGCAGCACTTAGAAGTGTTTAAGAAATGAAGAATCTCAGAGCTCATCCAAGACATCTTGAATCACAATTTGAATTTTAACAATATCCCCAAGTGGATCATATGGAGAAAATATTTTAAGAAGCATAGACATTGGATATCCTAGCAGCAATAGTTTATTTGTTTTTTGGCAGTGTTTTGGCTCTGAGCCATAATTTTATTTGGAAAAATAAAAGTATTTCCTTCCCCCACACTCTCCTCTACTCACTAGTTTGTTATGCAATTATCTGTACATTTTAATATGCAATACAAAAATAACATGTCTTTAATATGCCTTATATCTTTGATTCTTCCAATATCTTTGTGAATAGAACACATATCTTCTCATATGTTACCTATGTGATAAATGGCTAAGGCTCCATGTATTTAATAAATTGAATATGCAAAAGGCTTTACACTAAAACTTCCAATTCTTCTACCCCAGAATCATTGAATGCTAGTGGAATTATATATGACACTAAGCCTGGGTCTATCTTATTCTTGAATCTTTTGCTCTTTTAAATACAGTGTCCAGTTTATCCTATACAGAGACACTAAGCATGCATATTCTTGATGAAAGCTTTTATAATAGCCATCACCTAATGGGAATTGCTGTCACTTTGTCTAAATTGTATGTGCTAGAGAAATGGAAAGGAAGCAAGAAAATCAAATTCATGCTTAAAAGCAATGGAGTTTTCAACTGAAATTGAATTGGACATTTCAGTACTCTATAGCTTGACTTCTTTGGTGACTTTACCCATTCATATGACCTAAACTTTTCAGCAATGGGAAAAACAAAAGAGGTAGTAATACTAAACACGTATTATAGTGTCTTTAGACGATATTTATAGTGTTAGGTGACAATGTAGTAAATTGTCAACCATGTTCAAAATCACTATGTATTTTCAGAATGTTTAATCCGAATCTAGGTCTCATTTTGAAACAAATATCTGTATACAATGCAGAATATTAATCAAAATTTTAGTCTTCATCAGAATGTTCCAATATAGCCACTTAGGCATAAAAATGAGTCATTTTTAATGAAAGCCTCTTGGTCATTGCATAATGGAAATTTTTCTGACATTTAAAAATCACAGAAGTAGAATATTAGAACAAGTAGTAGTCATACAAAGTTCATCTAGACTTATCCCCATTTCTATTTTATACATTTAGAAAAATAAAAAAAAAAAAAAAACAGGGAGGCCACACAACCTACCAAAAGTTCCACTGTATTTGTTACTGACTAGGTGAGTAACTTCAGAAAAATCTTCCCTCTTTCAGTCTCAGTTTCTAGAGCTGCGAAATGAGGTCATTGGACTGGATGATGCAAGATCCCTATAGCCTGAAAGTGTCATTATTCTGTGCAATTATAAACCCCATGCTAGAATATCTCCATTCCAATAGCAATATAGAAGAAGATAAAAAGAGTTTTAAATGACACATGGCACTGCTCGTGTTCTGGCTTGTTGACACTTTAATCTCAGCTTAATACCTCAGAGTCACAGAGGCTGCTGGTAGCCACACAGAAATACAAAATCAAGAGAGAAATTGTACTGCCATATGCTCCCTGAGAAGAGCTGCAACTGAACGTCAGCCGAGAGTGATGGGAAATCTCTCCCTTCCCAATATCTAAAGACTCCTTCTGTCTGGGTCTTGCCTCAGGAATTTCTTCTCCAAGTTCATTGGAGCTCTGAGAGTATAACCCTTCACCTAACCCCAGACAAAGATGAATTTCCTCCCGGAAGACTCCCTGCCTAGACAAGTCATTCAAAATCAACTTTGGAAGGGACTCTAGGCTCCAGGGAGCTGTACATTTTTGTATCTTTTAATCATGTGTCTGGCTTTGTCTGGTCTTTTGTGAAATCTTTTTCTTTTATTACAATTTCATTATGTTAATAAACAAAGAGTTGGTATGCATAATAAAAATGACAAATTCAGTCCTTGGAGGCTCTGTCATCATCCCTGGTTATGCCTTAACTACATTTACTTATCTTTCATTCAGCATTCTTATATAGAGTAGTATCTTTATCCTTGTTGTTGTTGTTGTTGTTAGGTGCCATCAAGTCGGTATCCGACTCATAGCGACCCTCATAGGGTTTTCAATGGCTGACTGTTTCAGGATTGCCTTGGGAGTGGATTGCCAGGTCCTTCTCCCATTTTTGCGGTGCTGGGAATTGAACTCGGGAGCTCAGAGACTGCAGCGCAGAACTCTACCAACTGAGCTAAATCCCAGCCCCATCTTTATCCTAAAATGGCTTTTTTTTTAATGAACTCTATCTTTCCCTTTTCTTCTTTTCATTATTACTATTTTCTATTGGGAAATCAGAAAGACAGACAATGGCTTAGGTTTTTAAAAAAAAAGGAGACTCAAATATAAGAACCCAACAATGCACAACTCAGATATTAGGTATGCAGAAGTGGATGCTGCCAATGTCACTAGTAATTAAGCCAATCATTAAACCAACATTTAATTGATTAGACTATTTTTATGATATATACAAGTGAACCTAAACTACTATGTCCTATTAGCAGTAGCTTGTTTAAAGAAAACTAGTATCTATAACTAGACAATTGTATATAAAATTAGGACAACCAGGAGAGTAAGAATTTGAGAAAAAATTTCTTATTCAATAAATAACAATTATGTTATTAGCACGATTATTGTCATCTACTATTTAGACCACCTGCAGCCATACCACTGTGGCATCTAATCCTGTTCGATCTTGGAAAATAAGCAGAGTTGGGTCTGGTCAGTACTTGGTTGGAAATTAAGCAGAGTTGGGTCTGGTCAGTACTGGGAATACCAGGTGCTGTAGGCCTGGGAGAAGGACCTGGCAACCCATTCCTAAAAAACAACCAGTCAATGAAAATCCTATGAATAGCAAAGAAGCACTAACAATACTCTTTCACATGTAGTACGTAGAGTCACTATAAAGTTGAATACTGACTGGAGGGCACCTAACAACAACAACAACAGCTATGTAGACTGTTTATTATGTGCTGAGCATCTTTTCAAATGCTTTACATGATTACACATTTTGACTTTAGAGAAACATTTCAGAGTTCCCGCTAAAAGATGTGAAAATGGGAGGGAGCTGAAGAGTGGCCTCAGAGATGGATCAACTTGTTGAGAAAAGAGTGATCATGAGCTGGGCACAATGTTGCACACCTGTAATCCCAGTGATTCTGGAGGCAGAGGCAGGAGGATCTCAAGTTCTAGACCGGAGGAAGTCTGAATAATTCTGTCTCAAAAAGTAAAATATGGGATGGGGATGCAGCTCAGTGGTCCAGCACTTGCAATGTGTCCAAGCGCAAGGCCCTGTGTTCAACCCCCAGTGCCAAAAAACAAAGAAAAGAAAAGAAAAGAAAAAGATTGATCTGATCATACAATTTAGTTCCCTATATGAGATAAAGGCTGGGATTTAACTCAGTAGGTAGAGCACTATTCCACGCTTTCTGAGGACCCTGGTTTGATCCCCAGCACCACAAAAATGGGAGAAGGATATGGCAATCCACTCCCAAAAACAATCTGGAAACTTCAGCCATTGAAAATTCTATGAGGTTCACTGTGAGTCAGACCCAACTCAACAGCACCTAACAACAACAATATATGAGGTAAATCCAAAATGTATGGTACAGGGACAGGAGTTTGGCTCAACTCTTAACCTCAGGAACCTAACAGCAGATACTTCCTGCCTAAAGGGAGCACTCATTATTGCTAAGACTCTCAGCACCAGGCCTCTGTGACCAGCTTTCAGCTATTTGTTTGAAATTTATTAACACTGGCATTGGACAAAGGAGCTCTAAGAACTGCCTACACTGAAAATCTGGAATGAAAGGAATATTGCCAACATTAAGAGCATAGCAGCTGAAACGAATGAAGAAGTGAATGAACAATCTTAGACAATTATACACGCCTCTTTTGCAGTACTTGTTAAATTCTACTTTGTGAATTTATGAATTCCCTTTTATTATGAATGCCCTTTTATTTTCATTTCTCTAAGACTCTAAGCTCATGGAATCCAGAGCACCACATATTAAGTTAACCTCCGGAAAAGTGCTCATATTCCTCTCCTATATTAATGGAACCTGTCAAATGAGGGGGTTATGAAAAATAAACTTAACTATGTATTTGAAGGATTTAGCACAATGCCTGACCCTAGGAAGCAATAAAATTAACTATATCACTTAAGAATTATTATTGTTACTACTACTACCACTTACTCCTACAAGTATCATGATTATTACTAAACCATATATAAATGTCTCAGGGCCCACGCCTTTGATATCAAAGTCTAATAAACACTGCCCGGCACTGTGGGGCACACCTGTAAACACAGCGACTTGGGAGGTGGAGGCAGGAGGATAGGAAGTTTGAGACCAGAGTCAGTCTGTGTAACTTAGGGAGACCCTGTCTCAAAAAAAGTAAAAAAATGGGCTGAAGGTGCAGCTCAGTAGTCCAGTACTTGCAAAGCATGCAAGCATGAGGCCCTGGGTTCAACCCCTAGTACCGGAAAAAAAAATTTAAAAGTCTAATAAACACCAATAAATCAAGAGTTATTTTTTCATTCAAATATAATAATCAAGGAAACCAAATGTTTTTGCCTATTTGCTAATTTAAATTCTGTGCAGAGAGGGAAGCAAGTCCAAATTACCCAATCATTTATTAAAGAAGTAATAAATAAACTTTTTCAAGATGCGTCTATTTTAATAAAAAATATATGGAGTTGGAAAAGTGAAAAAAAATGACATTTTTATTCTGTTCTGAAAAAACCATTATTCTTTGGAGCTTTTCATGGTATTTATGACAAATGAGCATATATTTCTCCCCAACAAAGACACTGTTATATGTCTTTATGATTAATTAACTCTGCTAATATTTCTATGAAATTAATGCCAATATATTTGAATATGGATTATGGAATAACAGGACATGTTATTCATTTCTTACACAGTAATGTAAATTAAGCAAAATGAAATTTAAGTAATATGTATTAAATTGGTTTTTAAAAAGCAAATTTCAGCATTGCAATCCATACTAATATTTTTCAAAGAATTTTAATAGGGGAGTGTTTTTTTTTAAAGTATTTTAAACCCAACATAAGCAAAGGCACTTTAAATACCTACCATTGACAAGAAAACATTTTATTCTATCTGAAATTCATAAAGTACATTCTTAGAATATGAAGAGTAGTTAAAAACTCTTCTTCTAATTGAAACACTTTGTATTGTTTATGAGAAAATTCGGTTCCCCAAAGGGGAAGAAATTCAACTGTGTTTCTCAGTTAATGACAAAAACTGGAATTATTGACTCATTTCTTCATTCAGTTGATATTTACTGCAAGAAATATTGAAAGAAACTCAGTGCAGTCTGTATGCTCAGACTACACTAGGTTTTCTGTATAAATATCATGCTTATTTTTCAATTAATTCAATTTCCTTGACAAATATTCATTTAATATCTACTACGTACAGGCAGTGTGCTTGGTACAATGTTCTGAGTTGTGTAAGTCGAAGTAAGAGTTACTAACTGCCACAGACACTTTAAAAACTAGTTGGGAATTAACATGTATATAAAGTAGCTATAGTAATTCTCAGAATGTTGTTAACAATGTGGGGAATCCAGAAAAGTTTAACAAGAGTTAATTTGATTCTTTCCTTGCCATACATAGAAAACTTACATCTATTAACCAATTATCAAATTTGTACTCATCATGCAGCATGTACAAAGAACTGGGAATGTGATTATCAAAAGTGAAGAGGAGTAGAAATTCATAATCCATTTATATAGCAGAGATTCACAAACAGAAATTTATTTTAGAAAGACAACGTGTAAGTGCTAAATGCCATATAATGAAGCAGAGTATATGTTAGATTCTTTAGAAAAAAAGAGCTTTGTGGACTGAATCAATGTCTGAATGGGCTTCAGATAACTTAATAAGAAGCACATGAAAGTATTTATCATTAGCATTAATACTGTAGTCGAGATTTGGCATGTCATTGCACCTGGATTTCCTAGCATATTTTCATTGAATAACCCTATAAATAAACTTTTTCCCAATTAGTAACTCATGAACAACTAGGATAAAATTGTATTACAATATCAATAGGCTTATAAAGAGACATTCAGCAGTTGAATAGTTCATTCTTCATCTACATCTATTTTGTGACCTTTACTGTGATGATCTTGATTGTTTTATCTATTAACCAGTGAGCATATCAATATTCATCAGATTTTCAACCATCTTGGCCATATTCTGAAATCACTTAAGAGGTGCACTAACATTCATTTCTTCTACTGTTCTCTTACTTAATTCTCACCCAAGTCAGAGTTGCCTCTCCTTCCTCTGATCAATGCAACTGTGTACATGTCACTTGAAAACTCATAGTATTCTAACCAATTATGTACATATATAACTGTATTATTTCTAACAAAATATGTATTTTTCAACTTTATTAGATCCAAGACAAGAAATATGGCTTGTATCTAAACACAGTATTTTGCCAAAGAAGCACTAATAAATATTCGTTGTTGTAATTTGATGGTAATGAAAGCCCACACATGACAGATGTCCTAGTAGCTCAGTTGGTAGAATGTTGCTCTGCACTCTCTGAGGACACAGGTTCCATCCCCAGCACCACAAAAACGGGAGAAGGACATGACAATCCACTCCAGAAGCAATCCTGAAACAGCCATTGAAAACCCTATGAGGGTTGCTATGAGTTGAACTCCGACTTGATGGCATCTAACAAGAAGTCAGTGACCAGATGTTGACAATTTCAAGTTGTTATTCCTGATATTTTATCAATATGACCTTAATTCCTAGGAAAAAAAGGAAATAACCCAAAAGCATGAAAAAAAATAACTAACAGCAGCAAGCTACTTATATTCTGTTCCAAAATATACTACTAAGTAGCTGTACCATCTTGGATTAAGGTGCACATCTATTCGGTCTTCTGTTTCTTCCTTTGTAACTCAATGGAATCAGATGAGATAGTGAGGAAGATTCACTGTTATATAGTCTTTAAATATTACAAGTCAACCAAAGTCACATAAAATAAGAAACATATTTTTATTATTTGGGTTATGTAATAGCAATATTGGGGCAGGATGGAGCAGAATATTCTCTAATGTTGTTGTTCTTGTTGTTGTTAGGTGCCTTTGAATTGAGTCCAACTCATAGCACCTATGTGCAATAGAATGAAACATTCCCTGATATTGTGCCATACTGGGCATTAAGTCAGCACTTCCCTGGTACTCATAGGGTTTTGGATCATGGATTATTTCAGGAATGAGCTGCTGAGTCCCTTCTTCCATTTTTGTGGTGCTGAGGATTGAACCCAGGGCTTCAGAGAGTGCAAAGCAGCACTCTGCCAACTGAGCTAAACCCTAGCCCAGCATTCTCCAATGTAGTTGCTACAAAATTTCCAGGTTTTTAAATTATTACTGTCTTCTACTAAGTGATTCATTTTCAGTAAAACATACCTATCCTTCTCCCTTTCTCTCCCTCTCCCTCACCCTCTCCTTCACCCTCTCTATTCCTGTTTTACCTCCTCAAAATTGAAAAGCTTCACCAATCAAACTTTACAACGTGCAATACACTTTATAGTTTCCAATTCCACTCTATTCCATTTTAATCTATTTGATTAAAAAGTTGCAACTTTGCTGAACAATCAAATTGATTTCAATGCCATCTCTGGCAGCATGATTTCAATCACACTAATAATCTATTCTGGGCTGGGATTTAGCTCAGTTGGTAGAGCTCTGCGCTGCAGTCTCTGAGATCCTGGGTTCAATTCCCAGCACCGCAAAAATGGGAGAAGGACCTGGCAACTCACTCCCAAGGCAATCCCGAAATAGTCAGCCATTGAAAACCCTATGAGGGTCACTATGAGTCGGATACCAACTGAACGGCACCTAACAACAACAACAACGATAATCTATTCTAAGGATTATTTTCCCCACCTTGTTAACAAGATTGTCTCTCATTGGATTGTTTCTGATATTAAATAAGAATACTACAACTAGCACTGTGCTTGGGGCTTAGTGTTTAATATGAGTATACTATTTCATAGTTATTATTTTAAAAGTTTCTTGTTAAATCACTATTATAAATCTATTTTAACTATCTGGAAACTATTAATTTATGCTAAAATTCTTATAAACATACCATCAAAAGTTAAATTCCAAACTTTTTATCAATTGCCAGGGAAAAAAAAGGAAATAATAGTTAGTATTGGTCCATATATTTTCCACATATCAAAGGACTCAATGTTATTTTGTATTTAACTCTGCAAACTTTTGATTCAGTGTTTAATTTTAATGATGATTAAGGGATATGGAAAATGTTAGCACTGACATTTCATTTGGATGGTTATATGAGATGATATATGACAGATTCATTCTTCTAACTTGTGATAAAAGCCATCTCATCTTGTTTTAGAAGAAGAAATATGAACACAAGCATGTGGTTTCTCTCATCCCTAATATTTGTACCAAGAGAAAAAATACTAACTAAAAGAAACTAATATGTAACTTCTAATTTTTAAACGATTCTCATCTGAGCTGTCAAATTACTGTTTGCATAATAGGCTATAAGCAAAAATATAATTTTTATTTCCATATTTTTTAGGTTGTAGACCAAGTATTTTCTTGATAAAATTCAATGTTAATACAATTTTAAGCTGAAAACATAACAATTAGAAATAAAACTTACATGTTTGAGTTATGTATTTGTATTCTCCCTAGTATTTATGTTCAAAGAAAGTTGGAAATAATATGTTTGCTACTTCTGCAAGGCCATATCAGGCATCTGAACACAGTCAAACACAACAGCATAGAGAGATGTAATACTCGCTGCTCAGTGGGAGATAAAGTGATGCTGTTTCCCCTGGTGGAGTTTATGGTTGCCTTTTGATCACTCAAAAGACTGAATTTTTCTGCAATCTACATGAATTTTTTTGGCGTTGAACATTACCTAACTTGAGCCTGTAACTCTTTCCTTTCCTCATTTTTTTTTCATAATTTAAATAAGGGCCTTTTAAAATTATTATGTCTGCCATCATGTCAGCATTTCAAAAGACATCTTCAGCACCCCCACTGAGGATACCACACTTATTTCATTTTGTTAATTGAATGGTTTTTTTCTTTTTTCTTTTTTATTTCTTTCTTTATTTTTTTGGTACTGGGGGTTAAACCCAGGGCCTCATGCTTGCATGGTCTGCAAGTGCTGGACCACTGAGTTGCACCCCCAGCCCCCCCCCCTTTTTTTTTTTTTACTTTTTTTTTGAGACAAGGTCTTGCTAAGTTACGCAGACTGCCTTTGGTCTCGAACTTGCGATCCTCTTGCCTCCACCTCCGAGCCTATGGAATTACAGGCTTGTACCACCACACCTGGCTAATTGAATGATTCTTAAACAACATCTTTATCTGCCCACAGCACTCAGCATTTTCGTATTATAAAGCTATACTTCCTAATATTTTCTCTGCCAACTAAGTAAGCTAAAGTCTTCCATATAGTATCTGTGAAATCAGACTGAATGATCTTTACACAAACCCCTAGGTTTCCAGACCCCAATAGTGAAAGTGGAATAAACTTACATTGAGTACCTACTGTATGCCAGATGATAAATGGTACGATGGTTAATTTTCAAAATCCATTCTATAATACAGATATCATTATGCTCATTTAATGAAGAAGAAAATGGAAAAACATGAGATTCTATCACAAAAATAGTAGAAGTGGTAAGGCCTTCAGGCATCCATGCCCCAGGCCACTGCATATCATTATCAGGACTAATGACATGCTGCCATGGTCTTTGTTGTTGTTTTCTCTGGTTTCCCCACCCCCACCCAGACCTTATCAGTGAAGCCTTTGAAGAAATTGATATTCTCCTCCTCGCTTAGATTCAAGGGTCATGATATCTTCTAGATGTTTCTATTTCAAGTTTTTACCCTGTGTCTCAGTTATAGAAAACTTGAGAAGAATTAGAGCCAATCTGTAGATATCCTGATGAAACTATAGAATAACTCAGGCCAAGAGCCTGGAAACTTCTCTCCTCCTAGTTGAAAATGACTTAATGTCTCTTCTCTTAGGAGGTTTTAGCTATGCACGCAACTGTGATGTGTATGTAACAGAGTCAAAGTCTTCCTCTTAGGTAACTGGATACAGTAAAGGCCTAAGGCCAGATGAGTTTTCTGAGCCTTCTCATCTCTGTACCTCCACTCCAGAGTCCCCCTCTGCCTTCCTTTCCTCACCTGATTAAGCTAGGATGAGGCCTGTGGGCCATCTGATCAAGGCAGGGTGTTCTTCCTCCACAAAGTTTTATTTACCATCTTCCTGTTCCCAGTTTCCCTCCCTTGCATTGCTGTGGCACTTCATTCCCACTCCTAGAACTGCACCTATCACAATGTGGTACACATTTCTCACTCTGTATGCTAGGTTTCTCAACCTTAGCACTGTTGACATTTTGGGAAATATAATAGACTCTTTTTTATTTTTTGTAGGAGCATTTAGTGTGTTATAGCATTTTTGGCAGCATCTCCATTTTCTTGCTGTGGATAACAGTAGCAACGCCTCTTTGACTGTGACAAGCAAATATGCCCCTAGAGCATTGACAGTCCCCTGGCAGTTGGCAAGATTGGCTCCAGATATGAACCACTGCTTTAAATCATAGAAACCATAAGGACAGAGATTGCTTTTTTTTTTTTTTGTCCTGTACACCCATGAGTATCAAGTTCAAAGTAGTCAATATAACCTCTTGGTTGGAGTTAGTCTTACTCCCAAATATAATATATAGTGTTATTTTTTTAAAGAAAAGAAATGAAAAAGTGAATTCAAACATCATTTAAACATGAAAAAATAAAGTGACAGCTAACTCGCATTATAGATTCAACTAAAGTAAAATCAAGAGTTGATGGATGACAAAGGCATAGAGATGCATGCCTATAATCACAGCAGTCTCGAGGCTGAAGCAGGAGAACATAAATTCAAGGACAGCCAGGGCTCCAAAATGAGATTTTGTCTCAAAAAAAAAAAAATTGGATATGTCTGAAAGAAAATACAATTCTTTGGGTATTATAATTAATTAATTGTCATTGGTAGGTGCCATTGGGTCACATCCAATACACAGTGACCCTATGTACAACAGAATGAAACACTCCCTGATCCTGTGGCATACAACGATATTTTTCATGTTTGAGCCCATTGTTGCAGTCATTGTGTCAACTGAGCATGTTCCTTTTTTACATTAGCCCATCACTCTCCCAAACATCATGTCCATATCCAAAGATTGGTCCCTCTTAATAATATGGCCAAAATACATAAGACACAATGTAGAATCCTTTCTTCCAAGGAGCACTCTGGTTGCACTTTTCTAGGATTGAACTGTTGGTTCTTTTGGCAGTCTATAGTATATTCAATATTTGTCTGCAGTACTGTAATTCAAAATCATCAATTCTTCTCCTGTCTCCCCTATTCAATGTCCAGCTTTCATAAGCATATGATGCAACTGAAAATACTATGGCATGAGTCAGATGAACCTTCACCTTCAATGTGATATTTTTACTTTTCAAGATTTTACAGAGGTATTTTGCAATAGCTTTTTTCCAATGCAGTGGGTCTTTTGATTTCTTCTATTGCTTCCATGGATATTGATTGCAGAACCAAGCAAAGTTAAATCTTGGCCAACCTCAGTCTTTTCTCCATTTATCACAAAGTTGCTTACTGCCCCAGTTGTAAAGATTTTTTGTTTTCTTGATGTTTAGCTGCAATCCATAGTGTATTTATGAAATGTATTGTATATATGTAATTGTGTATACATACATATACACATAAATAATGACCTTTACTAAGAAATAGCATTCAGAAAAACAGATAAAGTTAATATGCTACTTTTTTTTGGGGGGGGGGCAGTACTAGGGTTGAACCCAGGGCCTTGCACTTGCATGCTCTGCAAGTGCTGGCTCACTGATCTGCACCCCCAGACCATTTTTTTTTTTTACTTTTCGAGACAGGGTGTTGCTAAATTATGCAGACTGCCTCAAGTCTCAAACTTGCGATCCTCCTGCCTCTGCCTCCCAAGATGCTGGGATTACAGGTGTGCGCCATGGCTCCTGGCTTAATCTGATACATTTAAATAGATCATACAAAAATACTCAGTTTACTGAAAACACTCTGTGGATCTCTCTCTCTCTCTCTTTTTTTTTTTTTTTACTTAAGACCCATTTATGAAAAAAGTGATGCTTGTTTTGAAATTTCAAAGAGGAAGTTGATTAAAGAAGTACAGATAGTATGATATTATCTTTTTTCCTAACAAGATATTCCTTTCTTCTCAATATAGTACAAAAAAGTTTAGTAATCTAACTTCTGATTTCTATAGACTTGTTCATGATTTATTTGGATGGAAAAACAGAACTACTGTGATGTTAATGTCAACCTCTGATGTAAAACTTTTTCTTACTTCAAAAGTGAACTGGCCCTGCATAGGTCCATTTATTTATCAAGCTGAGGTTTTAATTAAAATTCTTAAAGTGAGATGGATTTATCTTTTCATGTTTAAGTAGTTGCAAGTTCATGAAGAACTTTTACTTTCAGGATGCTAAAAGCAGTAACAGTGCTTTGGTAAGACTAAGGCATTTTTTGTAAGGAAGATGTGCAAAAACAAGGGCAGCTCTTCCTAAGCAGTCAGAAAAGAGGTCATTCAAAATGAGTAGGCACCATCTCTTAGAAATTATCAAGGAGCATTATTACAGTGGTCACTTTTCATTGGGTGTATCCATTCTGATTTAGATATACTAAGTACACTTTTCAATATCATGCTAGGAATTATTCTGGCTTTTATAAAGAGGTGCTAAATATCAGGACAGTTAAGCAATTATGGGCTGTCATTTAATTATTCAGTAGGTTAGGTAAGATTAACCCCATGATTCTTCTCTGATACTAATTGAAGATGTAACAGAGGGCACAGGAGTTCCTTTTCCACCCACTCCACCACTTATCATCAGTCACATTTAGATTCAAACCTACAATGACCTTTCCAAACTTCCACATTCTCTGACCCTTACCCCAGCCCCATGCCCTAAAGGCTTGCTCAAAGGAAAGTAAAAATAACTGAAATGCAATTGCATTTCTAGAACAGTTCAATTCAGAGGTCAAGGGGCCTGCATACCAAAGATAAACAAACAAAGAAACAGCACTTTCACCTCACTTTGCATTAAAGTGTCTTCTTTTCTCTGATTACACTAAAATAACTCCTTCATGGTAAGAAGTCACTTTAATTTAAAAGCGCTTCCCTCATGCCTTAAACAAATTTTCATCCCTTGGATGCACTGACAAGCAAGTTATTTCCTGCTTTTTTCATCGAAATATTTGTGTTGTGACACAACAAAGATCACAAGTTCATTAGGGATCCTGCTTTTCACCAAGGATCCACCAAGGAAAGCCTTCTTTGGAGTTCAGTTAGAAAGTGTGGCACCTCAAACATGCTTCTAACCAGCTACTTAGACTTAGTTTACTTGAGCTTTAATGAAGACTTTGTACCTATATTCTATTTATTGATCTACCTATATCCAATGTAGACATGGCACAGGTGAAGACACTGTGTAAACCACAGCATATTATTCACATTTAGCGAAATTGGTGATATTACTTACCAGGAATGGGCCGATCATCTAAAACAGAGGCATATACACACAAACACACATTCAACCTACACATAGATACATATATGCACATACACATATCTAACAACGCTGTGTGTCTGTCAGCTTGTCATCCTGTGGGAGCTTGCATGTTGCTGTGAAGCTGAAAGATATGCCACCAATATCTCAGATACTAGCAGGGTCACCCATGGTGGACAGGTTTCAGCTGACCTTCCAGACTAAGGCAGACTAGGGAGTAGGATCCAGCAGCCCACTCCTGAATCAATTAGCCTTTGAAAACTGATTAATAGCAGAGAAGCACTGTCAAATAAATTGCCAGAAAATGAGCCCCCCCCAGACTGGAAAGCATTCAAGAAAGAACTTCATAAAAGTTGCCTTGCCGGGTGTGGTGGCACATGCCTGTAATCCCAGCTACTCGGGAGGCAGAGGAAGGAGGATCACAAATTCGAGACCAGAGGCAGTTTGTGTAATTTAATGAGACCCTGTCTCAAAAAAAGTTAAAAAAAAATGGGCTGGGTGTGCAGCTCAGTGGTATATAGCACTTGCAAAGCATGCAAGCATGAGGCCTTGGGTTCAACCTTCAGTATCACAAATAAAAGAAAAAAAAAAGTTGCCTCAAAGTTGAATTGACCATAATGATGGGAATGAAATAAAGTCCCTTGAACTTTTTTTTGCTGATGTGGCATGATTCAAAATGAGAAGAAACAGTGGATGGAACAATGGCTCACACATTAAAAGATCATGTGCATGGCACAGTGTTGGGTAGTTTTTTGTTGTGTTATACATAGGTTGCTATGAGTAGGATCTAACTCAGTGGCACCTAACAACAATATCTAACAAACCCACTTATATATATACACATATACATGCATACACCACATACACACACACACACACCCCTACACACAAACATATA
Organism: Pedetes capensis; assembly: GCA_007922755.1. Lineage (NCBI taxonomy): Eukaryota > Metazoa > Chordata > Mammalia > Rodentia > Pedetidae > Pedetes > Pedetes capensis. The sequence goes on along the minus strand of VMDO01005962.1, from coordinate 10,554 downwards.
ACACATACAGTGCCCCAAGGAACAGAGAGCTCTTAAAACAAATGGAACATAACACATATTTTGTAGTTCTAACTCAGCCCCAACAGCTTCCATTTTATCTTGATAGGAGCGTGAAAAGGTCAAGTATTGATTTAGGTTTCCAAGGGAAGGCAAAAAATAAAAAAACCCTTTCTGAAAATATTTACTACATTTTACTTTCATTGAGAGTATCTGTGGAGATGATTTGAAACCTATAAGATGGCAAAGATAAAATGGCCCAGCTTATAAATATGGTCCTAAGATCAATTTTACTTGTTCCTCTGACCTTTAGTACACAAAACAGAAAATTCCTATAGAGTTGCAATATAGAAAATATGAGAAGTGAAAGTGAAAGTAAAGCAGTCAACAGCTTTATGTATTCCATATATTAAAATATATGGCATGTATTATGTTTATTCACCTAAATAACATGCTTTGCAAAAGCACTTTTATACAGATTTATATCACTGTACAAAATACTGATAGTTTCTTTTTTACAGTACTTGGGGGTTGAACCCAGGACCTTGAACATACCATTGGGCTGAAACCACAGCCAATTTTTTTAAATATTATTTTTCACGTTGAGACAGGGTGTTACTAAATTATACAGGCTACCTCTGGCATTGAATTCATGATTGTCCTGCATCAGCCTTCTAAGTCATTGGAATTATAGGTATGCATCACTGTGCTTGCTCAATATTTTCTTTTTTGGAAGTAGAAGAACTTAGACTCATCTTCCCATTTATAAAGTCTCTCCCACTACTAAATCAAGTGTTTATGATGTTTGGGTAAAAAAAAAAAAAAAAAAATATATATATATATATATATATATATATATATATATATATATATATGACACTGGATAGAAAAGAAATTGCCATCAGAAGAAATTTCACCTTATGCTCAAATAATCAACCCACCTGGAAATCATTCAGATAGTAGCCATTCCTAAATATGTTGACTATGACTGCAGAAATATTCTGTATTTGTTTCAAAAGTTGTCATTAATGTAGGCTGTCAATCTATTCTTTCTCCTATGTTCAAATATTTAAGGCAAAGTCTGAACAAGGAAATCAACAAAGGCTGTAAAAGAGATTAAACAGTTGGAACATGTCTAAACAATAGCATTATTAGGAAACAGTGTGTACCATGACAATATGAAAAAGATCTAACTTCATTTGCTTATTTATTGCTATAGCTGAGTACCAACTAAAGAAGCAGGTGGTTTATTTAGCAAACATATCTTGCTTTGAGACCCAGGTAAGAATGCTTTTTTTTTCTTTTTTTGCACATACACACACACACACACACACACACACACACACAAAACAACAACAACAACAATAACAACAACAACAACAACAAAAAAACCTTAGGACCTTGCACATAATGGGTAAGCACTTTATACAGAGCTACATCCAGCCCTTCTAGATATAGTATTATGCAGTTGAGGGACCTGAGGTTTGTTACTCAATTTCAGTAGGCCTGAGTTATCTAATCTACAAAATAATAACAATAACTACCTAAAAAAAGTACTCATGGTGAGTAAATAAAGTAATCAATGTAAATGACATCCACTATTGCATATGTTCAGGGCTGGCATTTAGCTCAGTTGGTAGAGTGTTGCTCTGCAGTCTCTGAGGTCCTGAGTTCGATTTCCAGCACCACAAAAATTGGAGAACATGGCAATCCACTCCCGAGGCAATCTTGAAATAATCAGCTATTGAAAACCCCATAAAAGGGTGGTTATGAGCCGGACACGACAGCACCTAACAACAACAACAACTGCATATTTTCACTTCTCTTCAAAGGATGAAGGTGACTATGGTTTGTTCTTAGTATGAGAAGTAAAGGAAATATACTGATTTAAGTGTTATTAACTTTTACCCTTAAAATATACTGTAGCCCCCTCATTGCCCTCATTGTGTTTAAACCTTGGCTCTGGCATAAATCATCAGCAGGATCTCAAATGAGTCATTTAATATTTCTCTCAATTTGTTTGTTTGTTTGTTTGATTTTTGTTTGCTTTTTGTTTTTGTTTCGTGTGGGCTGGGGGTCAAAACCAGGTCCTTGGGCATTCTGGGGAAGTGTTCTAACTCTGGGCTATACTCCTCCCAATATATTTCAGCTTTTTCAACGGCAAAATGAGATAACAATGAGACACATTGTATTTTTGTAAGAATTCAATAAGTTAATACTGCAAAGCACATGTCATACAATATGAGTCATATGACTCATGACTCATATGAGTCAGATAGATAGATAGATAGATAGATAGATATGCACAATTTGCACCATTGAAAATCCTATGAGGATCACTATGAGTCGAACCTGACTTCACACTTAACAGTATATATATATATATATAAAATCAGGTGGGATTTAGCTCAGTGGGTAGAGCACTGCACTGCAGTCTCTGAGGCCTCGAGTTCAATTCCCAGCACCGCAAAAATAGGAGAAGGGCCTGGCAATCCACTCCCAAGGCAATCCTGAAGCACTTAGCCATTGAAAACCCTGTGAGGGTCGCTATGAGTCGGATACCGACTCGACGGCACCTAACAACAACAACAACATATGTAAAAATCATACAATATCCTGTTCTTTACCTCTTACATTAATCTTGGAAGGAGACAACTGAACTACAGGATAAGTTCAACTTCTCTGGATCTTATAATTAATGTGGATAGCATAATCAGCTGTCTAGTTAGCAACTCTTATTCCAAGTCCCCAAATTTTCTGACCTTTCCTGTACTTTTGCAGGTGACACTTGTGTCTTGGTTATGTTCCCAGTCATGAGTCATAATGCCAACAAATCTCAAAACTGCCAGATAATGCCAAGAGCAAATTTTCTTTGTACAAATTGTTGTCAAGGGTTCTACTGAAAAATGGATAGTGTTGATGAACTGCAATGGTGCTATTCATTCACAATTTAGTTAAAATAACTATTTGAACAGACTGATAGAAGATAGGGAATAGAGTTTTAACAAGGGCACTAAAGGTCTGAATGAAGTATGGAGATCTCATGTACTAGAGAGTGAGAAGAATGGAAATGCCGAGCAGGAAGATTTGGAACATTTGCTGTTCAATTCCATAATTCTGTGTTGCTGTTGTTAGGTGGTGTCAAGTTGGTGTATGACTCATAGCGACCCTACATACAACAGGGAAAGCATTATTGTCAGCCTTCTCTGCTATTCATAAGGTTTTCAATGGCTGATTGGTTTTTGGGCATGGGTTGCCAGTTCCTTCTCCCAAACCTACAGCACCTAGTGTTCCCAGGAGGTCTCCCATCCAAGTACTAATTAGGCCCAACCCTGCTTAGCTTCCTAGATCTGACAGGATTGGACACCACAGTGGTACAGTTGCAGGCTAATTCTGTATACATAGTCCATATTTCATATTGTCCAGTCTAATAATAAGAGGAAATCTCAGATCAATGTTTCAAAATTTTCTCACAAGTGTGATTTATAATGTTTAAATTTAAATGATGTGTGGCTTTTTTAGTTGTGTTGGATTGGTTTGTATCTACTCACAGATTCTGGAGAGCAGAATCCAACAACTAACAATAGGAATTCAACAACAAAATTCTCTGAGTGTTCAGAGAACTGTGATTACAGATCTGTGATTAGGGTAGAGAAGAATCTGCCTCAGGGTAGAAGTATCCCAGTTTCAGAATAACATAATCCCAAAATTCAAAAGATCAGATCACTAATAACTACACTCACATTGAACAAGTTACACAATCTCTTATGATAAAAGTCCTATAAGGTTGTACGCAATGACAGGAAGGGAGTACACAGAGGAGATCTTGTAGAATTCATGTTCCCTTCACTTCCCTCACTGCTCTGCACTGGCTCCAACACAGGACCTTGTCTTCTGTAAACCTCCAAGTACTGTCAACATAACTGTGCTCAGAAAAGAGCAGACTCTGAAGAAATTGCATGAGTATATGAATAAAAGAATGCATGGATTAATTATTGAATCAACAAATAAAAAACTTTATAAATTAACTCATCCAGCTACACAGCCACAGCTCTTCAATCCCAGCAAATCCAGAAGGAAGATACTATACCACTTCATCATATCTTTTCTTACTGAATATTAAAGACAGTATTCACAACTACGGATGTGCAGTCTTTCTTATATTTACAGTAATGATCCTGATTTAGTAAGCACAAAGATTTCAGGCTGGAAAATATGCACCTAGGTACTTCGGCAAAAGGTAGGAAGTCATATTTTTTAGAGTAGTGCTGTAGCTTTAGCCACAGTTATTCATTCTCTTTTACAGGGAGCAGTCCATTATGTCTTCTGGAGAGAGATGAAGCAAGCCATTGGGCGTTTCTGCCAATCACCTCCTGTCAAAGTCTTGATGTTTTATTTCATTAGTACAGGCACTTTCCATTAATTTGGAATCCAAATGTGTTTAAGAGTGTTAGCTCCAAAGGACATTTTTTTTCTCTCATATTTTGAAATGCTATGTAATACATTACTGAAACAAGTTGACTTTTTGCCAAGAAAGAAGCAGTGGCCACCCAATTCTAATCATTTTCTGACACTATGATGCTAATAGGCCCATGGACATGTTCATGGTGCTCTACCTGGAACTGTCAGAAGCAAATCAGAAGAATCCTATTGACTAAATAAAATAAATAAACATATAAGCAAGAATCCCACCCCACACGTTCCCTCGCTCTCGCCTTCCTTCGTTTCTTCCTTCCATAAAAATAAGAACATAAGCATATTTACTATAAGCCAAGTATAAAAACCTCCACATATCTGTCAACTTGTCATGTTGTGGCGTCTTGCATGTTGTTGTGATGCTGGAAGCTATGCCACCCGTATTTCAGACACCAGCAGGACCATCCATGGACAGATTTCAGCTTAGCTTCCTGACTAAGACAGACTAGGGAGAAGGGCCCAGCAGCCCACTCCCAAAACAATTAGCTATTGAAAACCCTATGAATAGCAGAGAGGCACTGTCAGATATAGTGCCAGAAAATAAGCACCTCTGCCACCAGGCTGGAAGGCATTCAAAAAATGACTGGTGAAGATTTTCCTCTTCAAAGTAGTGTCAACCTTACTGACAAGAACGGAGTAAAGCCCTGGGACCTCCATTTGCTGAGGTGGCATGACTCAAAATGAGAAGAAACATAGTGTCTGGATTGATGGGTTCAAACATAAAAAGATTGTGTGCATGGTGTTGTGTTTGGTAGAATTTCATTCTGCTGTACTTAGGGTCACTATGAGTTGAGTCCAAGTTGATGGCACCTAATAACAACAAGTATAAAAACAGAAGAACATAAGAGCGTTTATTGTAGCTTATTGATGCACATGTATCCTTGATGCCATATTTCTAGTTCCTAAGTCAACTCTGGGCTGGGATTTAGCTCAGTTGGTAGAGCACTGCACTGCAGTCTCTGAGGTCTCAAGTTCGATTCTCAGCACCGCAAAAATGGGAGAAGGGCCTGGCAATCCACTCCCAAGGCAATCCCGAAACAGTCAGCCATTGAAAACCCTATGAGGGTCGCTATGAGTCGGATACCGACTCGACGGCACCACCACCAACAACAAGTCAACTCTAGTTTTACTCAACTACCTACCCTCCCTCATGTGTTCATGTCTTTTGGAGGAGGCTCCTAAGATTGGGGCCTGACATCTGGGACAATTGTGGCTGCCTCATTTTCTTTTCTGGTGATTGGTTTTGGCATCAAATTCTAGCCTATGAAACATAAAGGAAGATTTTTATGGGACTTTATGAGAAAGTTGTCCCTACTGTAAAAAATCTAATGGAGAAACAGACCTTTTATACCCAGATTGTTTCTGGATATAATACATATAATTGCCATAACCTCTCATGACCATAGGGTTGATTTGACTAAAGAGAAAAGTGACAAATGGATAATGGAAGATATTTATTCCTGATGCTACTGTTGAAGCAGTGAGATAAACCAGAAGCACTATCCCCATGTACTTCTTATTCTATGTGAAAATAAATTTCCTTATTTTGTATAAGCCAATGGAGATACTTTGTTGCTAAAGGCTACACTAGGCTCTGGGTGGAACGTCCACAGAGTACATAGTTCTATAATACAATTAGTCCCCCAAACCCTCTATAATTAGGAAGTGAGATTCCCTGCATAGTTATATATCACAGTGATGGCCTGTCTCTGAAAATAACAAAATAGAGTACAATGTTTTATTTGCATCATGCAACAACAACAATCACAGTATCTACATGGATCTTTCATGCTCATAAACAACTACATAGGGGCATCTTTTTATACTGCCCAATCTAAACGTGTAGATGCTTGTATGAATTTAAACTGGCTATAACTAGGAGTTTGGGAAAACAAAGAAATCGATTTGAAAAATAATTTCTGTCTAGTGTTTATAATTCCTACAACTCCTACTTGTTCTTGATTTTCCCAATATGTATATGGAGAGTGGTTATTATTTGAACTAATTGCAATACTAGTATATTTACCTATTATGGTCATACATATAATTTCTTTCACATGTTAGTCTTTTTTCACCAGCTAGAAATTTAAGATCCCTAGAAGTGATTCTCATATTCTTATTGTTTGACATAATCTAGCAAAAAGCTACCTATAGAGAAAATATTAAGTCATCTTTGTGACCAGCTAAATTGCCATGCAGATATGGGAAATAGCAAAGCTTTCATCACCTTCTTTTCATTCTACTTTGAGTTTTTAAGGTTATTTTTATTAAGCTTATCATTACATTTGAATCTAACATAAATCTGTTCTCAGTAGGAGGAGTGAAAAACTGTGGAATCTTCAAGTGGTTCTTCACTTCTTTATCTCCTGACCAGATTCCATCTCAGTGAATGAAGCAAAAAGCAGAAAAGAATAGTTCACTTGCTAGAGTTGAACTTGTCTATGTCAACAAATCAATACATCTTGAAACTAGTATACTATCATAAAGAATAACAGAATTATTATCTAAGTCCACATGAATATGATGATGAAAAAATGATGACAGTTAAATGGTGTCAGAGGCTTACCACCTGCCATGTAAAATATCAATTAACTTCTGAAATCATCATACCTCTTAAAGTTGAATCTATTTGTTATTTATATATTGTATATGAGATAACCAAGACAGAAAGTAGACTGACTTGCTCAATGTCTCATAATTTATGAACAAGGTGTTGGAGCAAGAATTCAGGAAAGCAACTGTTTCTCACCCTGTGCTAGGTGAAGGAAATAAAAATAGCTGTCTAAAGAGCTTTCCTGAGATAGGACAGGGACTAGTACCATACAACATTATTTGTGTAACCAAATTATCAGTTGAAAATAATATATAGGAATAGAACATACCATTAGTTATCAACCTTCGACATTTATCTTTGTCATAGTTTGATTATAAACTGTCTCCCAAAGGTCACGTTCTGCATGTGTCTGTTAACTCACGACGCTGTGGGGGCTTGCATGATGCTGTGATGCTGAAAGCTATGCCACCAGTATTTCAGATACCAGCAGAGTCACCCATGGTACACAGGTTTCAGCTGAGCTTACAGAGTAAGACAGACAAGGGAGAAGAACCCAGCAGCCACTCTGGAAACAATTAGCTATTGGAAACCGTATGAATAGCAGAGAAGCACTGTTAAATATATTACCATAAAATGAACCTCACAGGCTGGAAGGCGTTCACAAAAGAACTAGTTAAGTGTTGCCTCCTCAAAGAAGTGTGTACTTTAATGGTGAGAATGGAGTAAAACCCCTGGGACTTCCATTTGCTGATGTGGCATGACTCAAGACGAGAATTAACATAGAGGTTGCAACAATGTGCTCAAACATAAAAAGATTGTGTGCATGGCTCAGTGTTGGGTAGTGTTTTGCTCTGTTGTACACAGAGTCTCTTCCAGTTGGATGTGACTCAACAGCAGCTAAGAACAACAAAAAAGGTCATGCGTTCTAATATTTGGTCTACAGCTGGTGGCACTGTTTGTGGAGGTCTTGACACCTGGGAGGCAGATCTTAGTTTTGTGGAAATGATGCCCCTGGGGGTAGGCCTTTGGAGATTTTTACTCCAGACTTGAGGCAAAGCATTCTCTCTGTTTGCTGCTTGCAAAGACATAAGGTTGTCCGTCATGGGCCCTGCCACCTACCACTGCCACATCCGCCCAACCACAGTTATGGACTGATAATATCTTTTCTCTGTAAGTTTGTTTGGGCTGGTTTTTCTGGTATAGAAACTATAGCTAACTAATACAGTCTTCTTTCTTCTTGCCATGTACTGCTACTTTTAAAATTATTCTGGCTCCTTTTGATCGGAGATGCTTGGGCAGGAAGAAAGGGAAGAAAAAAGCCCTCAATAGCCACCTGCTTGTGAGATATGAGTAGCAATGTGAGCTTCCTTTGGGACAAATGTCTTGATGCAGGTTGTCAGTACTGCCTTGGTAGGTAATATGCTTTGCAAGTAGCATGATTGCTACTAGATAATACTCTTTTACATATGACATGGTCAGTGGCCAGTAATATCATTTATGTATGAAAATGGCAGGTGCTTCATATATGTTCTATGGAGGTGGGGAAACTTCTGTGAAGCAAAACCCTTTAAGAAAGAAAACCTGTTTTACAACCTAATAGGACCAGCCTAAGCCAAAAAGGCAGAAGACAAACCTGAAGACAGGATCAGGAAATGGGAGGAATATGTGTCCTTTTAATGAGATATAGATTTAAAATACCCAAAGGCCTCATCCCCAGGAGAGTTTCTCACAGATGTTCACAGTTGTTTGCAAACCTTCACCATGGAACCTGGCAGCTTTCTGATTTCTAATTCAGAAAGCATAATTTTCTTTCGTGCTTGCGCCATCTCCCTTTTCCCTGTTGTTGTTGTTGTTGTTGTTGTTGTTGCTGTTGTTATTGTTGTTGTTGTCGTGTGCTGTCGAGTTGAGTCCCACTCATAGCCACCCTCGTAGGGTTTTCAATGGCTGTTTTGGGATTGCCTTGGGAGTGCATTGCCACGTCCTTCTCTCATTTTGCAGTGCGGAGAATCGAACTCAGGACCTTAGAGACTGCAGAGCAGCGCTCTACCAACTAGCTAAATCCAAGCCCCCCTTATCCCTAGTACAGCCTAAATTCCAAGTCTACTTACCCTGGTACAGAAGGCACTCTCTCCTTCTCTATTTCTAAATAAACTGTATTCAAACTTCTTTTCTGTGTCCACTTCTAAATTCTTTTATCAATAAGACCAAGCACTCAAAGAGGGCATTCACCTACTTGACAACACTTCCAAAAGACAAGTAACAGAAATGCAAAATGCATGTCATGAATGCAATGATTAACAAAATATAAAAGGAAACAATTATTTTTCAAAATTTACAGGAAACTTGTAAAGACAAAAAGGAACATTGAATGTCACTGGCAAAAGAGAAGAATAAATTAAACTCCAGTGAGTTTTTCTTCTCTCATGATAAAGAACCCCAAAACTACTTATGTAAGGATTATGCTTTATTAAAAGAGAAGACCTTCCACTGTGGTGGGCTATTTTCTAGTACAGGAAAGAAGGAAGAATGGGGCATATTTCAGTGGGTGTGGCCCATGTGTGATTTTACAAGATTACAGAAACCATACTCATCTTAACTAATCAACTTAGCCAGAATATAAATGTGGGGGATGAAAGTGAATTTCTAGATTTATGAGATAAGAGAAAGGTGTAATACAAGTAGTTAGGTTCAATTATGGAAAACTTATCCTGAAAACAGGCCATCACCATATAGCACTAGAAGCAAAAACTCCATGCAGTGATGGGGCCAGAGGTTGGAATCTCCAGAATATACTCCATGGGTTAAGCTATTCAGTCCACAGAAGAAACGAATAAACAGAACAATGAAAGCATCACATAGTTCCCTGAATATAGCAGGATCTTAACAAACATTGATATACTAACTACCCCTAATTCTGGTAGTAGTAACTATGAGTTAGAGAGGAGGTAGAGTAGTGATTTGAAATACAATTTATATGTTGTTGTTGTTGTTGTTGTTAGGTGCCGTCGAGTCTGACTCATAGTGACCCTATGTACAGCAGATCAAAACACTTGCCGATTCTGTGCCAGGTAAATGATCTTATTCATGTTTAAGCCCATTGTTGCAGACACTGTGTCAATCCATCTGGTGGAGGGCTTTCCTCTTTTCCGTTGACCTGCCACTCTTCCAAACATGATGTCCTTCTCCAGGGATTGTTCTCTCCTGACTACATGTCCGAAATATGTAAGACGCAGTTTGGCCATTCTTGCTTCCAAGGAACACTCTGGTTGTACTTCTTCTAGGACAGATTTGTTGGTTCTTTTGGCAATCCATGGTATATTAAGTAGATGTCTCCAGCACCACAATTCAAAAGCATCAATTCTTTTTCTGTCTCTCTTGTTCAATGTCCAGCTTTCACAACCATATGATGCCACTGAAAATACCATGGCATGAGTCAGACACACCTTTGTCTTCAATGTGACATCTTTGCTTTTCAATACTCTAAAGAGATCTTTTGCCACAGCTTTTCCTAGAGCAATGCGTCTTTG